>JBAKBP010006780.1:47500-106739 GCA_037953745.1 Lithodes maja | reverse complement strand
GTTGATTTATAGAAAATTATATTCATAGATTGGTTTCCAGAGATATGCTTCCATAGTTAGAAATAGTGAAGTCCCATGAATTCAAATGAGTGGGCTAGATACAATGGTATCCGAGTGTACCGTCGTGTTGATTCAAACGTTCCTTCAATTTGGCTTTCCGTCACTTTTTAACTCCTCAGACATATATGACGCAGTAGCGTCATATGACCGAGTGCGCCAAAAACTCATATGACACTAGTGCGTCATATGGACTTATCTCCATGGCTCTCTAATAAGTTATATGACGCTCTAGCGTCATATGGAGCTCAGTAAGTCCGATAAGTTAGCTTACGATAAAACCCTTGGTGGCAACCTCAGCCACCTCCGATAATTCTAACGGCCGCCGCAGTGTTGTTGTGTGTGTAGTGCGAGGCGGTGGCAAGGATACCGGGCTCCCGCCTCCGTGGACTTACTGGAACATAATATGTCTGAAGGAGTTAAATTTAAGGAAGGGTGGGGGGGGGGGCCTTGTATTTCCTGGTCCCCCGTCTTCCTCGTGTTTATCCCCATTAGTTTTCAGATTGTAAGATGTTCGGGCCCACTAGTTTGGCAATTTTATACTTTGCCCCATTTCTTTGCCTATATTATATTAAGACCTTTTGTGACATTTAGGTGTCTATTTTTCTCCTGGCAAAAACAATAGTGAACATGGGGCCGGATACTCAAAACTATTTAAGGCAGCCTCCCAGAAGCTGGGTGTGCTCAACCGCCTCAAGGGGTTCTTTACCCCTGCTCAGCTTCTCGCTCTGAACAGGGGCACAGTGCATCTTTGTATTGAGTATTGTTCACATGTGTGGTAAGGATCCTCTCACACAGCACTTCTAGACAAAGTAGAAAGGAAAGCCGTTCGTATCATTAACTCCCGTCCACTCACCGACTCTCTCTTCACCGCAATGTTGCATCTCTCTCGCTATTATATAACTACTACATTAATCAGTGTTCCTCAGAGCTCTCTCAGTACATACCACCTCCTCAACGTAGGGTACGTAGTACCAGTCTTGCAACACAATCCCACCTTTATTCTGTACAACTCTTCAACTCAAGAGTGAAACATTACTCCCAATCATTTTTCTATTCAACAGCTGAGCTCTGGAACTCTCTCCCTGAATCCATCTTTCCCTCATCATATGACTTAAATTGTTTCAAACTCTGTGTGTCCAGACAATTTAGCTCGAACGTTCCTTGATTTTGGCCCTATCACTCTTTTTAACTCTGGGGGAGGCAATCGTCACAGGCATTTTTGCCTTTTGTCTCACTCATCCACATAGTAAAAAAAAAAAAATATATATATATATATACCGGTATATACCTGCCGTGGTGTAATTGATTAAAGCGTCGGTTATCGTCCTGATGGTCGATGGTTCGATCCCCACTGAGAGATTAGAAACATTTAGTGGCTCACATGCATTTGTAATATATTCTCAATATATATATACCGTATATATATATATATATATATATATATATATATATATATAGTATATATATATATATATTTTATATACAGTATACTGTATGTATACAATATATATATATATATAATTATATATATATATATATATATCTATCTATCTATTGCCTGACGCCGTGATCCCCGAAGGGGTGGACACGAACGAACCGCCCCCATGCACCTCTGTCCCCAGTCAGTCGACGCCCCTCCCCCCAACCAGCACCGCCCTCGTTCATGTACTTCCTCACTCAATCCTTCCACCTCATATTCGGTCTACCTCTCCCTCTCTGTCCCTCCATATATATATATATATATATATATACTGTATATATATATATATATTTTTTTTTTTTTTCTATGTGATTGAGGGAGGCAAAATGCAGAACTGCCTATAGCGAGTGCCTCCCCCATAGTTGAAAGAGTGTCAGGGCCAAAATCAAGGGACTTTCGAGCCAAAATGCCTCGACACACAGAGTTTGAAGCAATTTAAGTCGTAGGAAGAAGGAAAGACTAATTGTAATTGCTAAAATTATACTTGTTCTCCCTTTTAAGCTCGGTTCACACATACAAAAATTAACGTCCCGTCCGGCCCCGACCTCTTATTTCACCTGCAAACGGGCAAAGACGCCGGCAAAATCACCTATGAGCGGTACAAGGACATGTGGTGTCGCCAGCACACGGTACGTGGGGCGGGAGGCGGCGAACATTTCATGCATTCATAAAATGGTCGGCATGGGGCGGGGCAACTGCCAAAAAACGTGTCAGGCCGGGACACCCACGGGACAGACATGGGAGCAGTCTGCATGTAGACGCTGGCAGACTGCGTCTACACACAGACTGGCAGCGTCTAGACCCCGATAAACAGGATGAGGACGGCGGGAAAGAAACATTGGAAGGAGAGTCGGCGATGTGGCAATGTCGCGTCACGTGACCACGGCGGCCACCCGGACTCATTCGGGGTCCATAAAAGACCGAGCGGCGCGAGACAGGACACATTTCGCCACTTGACACCACCGCAGACAGGTCCCAACTTGACAACACCGCACCGAGCTTACTCACCTCCAACCTCCGCCACACTAGACAGTTCCCCCAGTCGCCAGTACAGCCAGCAACACGTCCAACTATGCCTGGTGAAATCAAGAAAAGCCGAGTAATAAGTGCCAAGAATAAGAAGACGTCGGTGTCTGCACAGTAAACAACTGCCAGCACCAGTGCCACGGTGACAGCAATGATTGTAGTACAGGAGACACAGGAGACTGCTGCCAGCACCAGTGTCACGGTGGCAGCAACGATCGTACAGGAGACACAGGAGACTGCTGCCAGCACCAGTGTCACAACGGCAGCACCGACCTTGAACCTGCATGATGGTGAAGCCAAGGAATTGGCTATAATTGACCCCAGCAATTCCTTCGAGGAGAGTTCAACAGACGGAGAACAGCGTGACACCGACGACGAAGGACGCCAGGCTGCTGCTGTGAACCGCAAGGGCAGGAAGCGGCACCGATCACAAACTCCCTCCCAAACGCCCCTGCTCCTAGAAGAGGAGGATGAGTTTGAGCTTGGCGAGTGGTACAAGGATAACCCGATCCTCTACCAGAAGTCAAGGCGGGACTACTTGGACACCGCCAAAAAAGATCGTCTGTTTGAGGAGAAGGGCAAGTCCATGAAGCCACCCATGCCAGGTAAGTTGATCTTATTATTTTGTAATAATTCAGTGTAGTGTTGAAACATCCGTCCATATTTAATTTATTACAGTGGTATGGTGTACTGATGCACTCATTCTACATGAGAACAGCAGATCCCTGTCACACACAACCCCAATTACTGGGCCAATTTATAGGCCCAACTAATACCCCAGGGACCGATTGGCCCACAACCCGCAGATCGCCCCTCAATACACGGGTGCTGGACAACTCTACCTCGCCAACTCGTACCTGGCGGAACGAGTCAACTCTTACTCACTTGCCTAGTCAACTCGTACCAATAACTAGGGGTGTAAAAAGTACTTAATTATACTGAAGTTCAAGTAAAAAGTATGTACTCAAAAAGTTACTCAGATAAAAGTAAAAGTACCCAACTAGAAAGTTACTTGAATTAATGTAAAACAGTATCTACTGAATGAATTACTCAAGTACCAAAATTTAAATATTTTCCCAAATGTTGAAGATACACATGAGATACCTGTTTTTATATTTATGTATTTATGTATTTATATACCGGTATATATATAATATTATTTACCGGTATATATATATATATATATTGTTACGTATCTTGATCCTCAAGTGGTTAACTTGATGAATCTAGATAGCACAGAGATATATATTAAGGTATCAGTCAGCTGAAGGCAAAACAAAAGTAAAATCTAATAAAATTATTTCCTGTTGTTGCTTCCTTTCCTTTTGGATTTTAGGACTTAGTATCCTTTATTGACTGATACTCTTTAATTATGAAAAATACTGAAACTAATTAAAGTCATGTAGTATTTATAAAGAATTATTCTTTAACCGAAGCTTAGTAGGCTATGGTTATGAACCGAATAAGTTATATCTAAAGAAGGACTATTAATTCTATAAAAAGTCTTGAAAGATAAATATTAAAGTAAGAATATTTCAGTCTCTTACCCTATTTGAAATTAATAGATAGTTTTCTTATATGTCCTTTTTATTTATATTTAATTTAATTATTCTTGGTTCTGGTCTTACGTTAATAGAATTATATTATTATTATCATCAGGAGTAATATCAAAGTCACATAAAAAGTTAGATATATATTTAATAATTAGTTAAATGTATTTCTTAACCACGTAACATTGGTTTGATTATGAGTAAATAAAGTTACAGGATCGTTTCATAGATTCGATTCAGGTCTCACTCAAATAATATGAAAAGCAAAATATAATATTTTGAAGCAAAAGAATTTTCTTCAGCTTAGGAAATCACTATAAGTAATATTAACACAGCCATGTTAGTCTAAGGCGATATTACTAATATGAGACAATAGCATCACCGTACTAAGCACCGTTAAGCAATGTAAGCTTAATTCAAAGAAAATGAAAGAACTCGTAAGTATTAATATAAAACAATAGTATTACTTTCATCATAACCCAATTACTTAAAGAGTTGCTTTAGTCCACAAGTTAGTCAACTAAAATAGTTAAGTACATAATAATAGCGTTAACGTTACTTCGCAATCAAATAGTTTAAGTACACAATAATAGTAGCGTTAACGTTAATTCGCAATCAAATAGTTTAAGTACACAATAATAGTAGCGTTAACGTTAATTCGCAATCAAATAGTTAAACACATAATAGTAGCGTTCACGTTAATTCCCAATCACATATCTCACTAACCAACATAACGTAAGTGTTTACACCGAACACACTTAACACACATTTATATAATCTGACTGACAGTCACAATCCCATTATAATACTTCACCCCGTCTTCCTCCAGCTGCAAGTTCACCTTCCCCAACTCCAAATGAGACTGATTTGAATGCCCACAACTCGGGTCTTATATACCAAACAATGATGGTGCAGGAACGAATCAGGAGGCGAGTGATGGTGCGCGCCCCTATCATAGCTCCTCGAGTTGCATAGCAGGTGCCTGGTCCAATCACAGCTCCCGGCGTCGATCATACGTCATAGCATCGTGGCATCGAGGTAGTTTGCAGAGTCCCCTATGACGCACGCAGGTGTGAAGGCTAGTTTGCAGGTATGCGGGCGAGGTAGTTTCCCCACTCGCTTCACCGTTTGGGTAGTTCGGCTCCTTCAACTCTAATTCTAACTCTTAAATTAACATACAGGGCTCCGTATGTCAGACCTCCCCCCTAGAAAAGAGTTTAAGGAGTACAGCACATAATATTAAACAGAATACATAAATAGATTCATCACCAGATTGGCAACAGCAAGATTATAATGAGGATATAATAAGGATATCACCCAAAGTAGGCAACGTCTCCAGGTACCACATCAGAACATAGCCGGAACGTAGCTGGAGCGTTATTCGAACTGCAAGGCATCTCACAGCTGAAGGCTTAAAAGCGCACTACAAAAGCATGATATTTACCTCGCTACAAGGGAGAGCTAATTGCCAAAATCCTCTCATTAAATTAAACTTACTGCTGTATGAGGCCAACCTGGTAAATGTAATCTTTAACAGATACGTGAAAGGCAATCGGCTAGCACGTTCTGGACCCCCTTAATATGTTTGACATCCAGGGAGTATTCCTGCAGCAACAAACTCCACCTGGTCAGTCGTTGGTTTTTATTTCGGAACCTATGCAAAAATTTTAAGGGGTGATGGTCAGTATACACAGTGATGGCACCAGAGGCAGATTGCACATAGACAGCAAAGTATTGAAGGGATAAAATTAATGCTAACAGCTCCTTCTCAATGACTGAATAGTTACGTTGGGCAGAATTTAATTTTTTACTGAAATAGCACACAGGATGCAATACCTCACAGTCGTCTTCCTGGAGCAACACTGCACCAACCCCGGTATTGCTCGCATCCACTGCCAGGGAAAAAGATCTGTTAAAATCAGGAGCTCTGAGTACAGGATAATTAGATAATATATATTTGGTAGCAATAAAGGCCTCTTCACATTCAGAGGACCACACAAACTTCACATCCTTACGGAGAAGATCTGTCAGGGGAGCGGTTAACTTTGAAAAATTTATAATGAAACACCTATAATAGCCAATCATGCCTAGGTACCTTTGGATATGTTTCTTAGTGCTAGGAGTTGGGAATTCTAGAATAGACTCTACCTTTGCTTGAGGAGGTGCAACCTGCCCCTGACCTACCGTATATCCTAGATACTGGACCGTACTCTTTACAAAGGTGCATTTCTTAAGATTAACCACCAGATTGGCATCAGCAAGATTTAAGAATAGCAATCTAAGTTGGTAAAGATGCTCCTCCCATGACTGTGAAAAGATAAGAATATCATCTATGTAGACAACGCACCCAGGTACCCCTTCAGTCACCAAATTCATGAGGCGCTGGAATGTAGCTGGGGCGTTTTTCAAGCCGTAGGGCATTACGTTACAGCAGAAGGCTTGATTGTTGACTACAAAGCATGAAATTTCCCTCGCTCTAGGGGTGAGAGCTACTTGCCAATATCCCTTCATCAAGTCAATCTTGCTGATATAGGTGGCGGTACCAATCTGGTCAATGCAGTCGTCGATCCGTGGCAGTGGGTAGGTATCGTTCTTTGTGACAGCATTGACTTGCCTATAGTCCATACATAACCTATGGCTCCCGTCTGGCTTTGGCACAAGTATGACCGGACTACTCCACTGGCTTAAGGCCCTAGTGATCAGTTCGTTAGATAACATAAAGTCAAGCTCGACCTGCAGTATACTCCTGCGTTGTGGCGAGACACGGTAGGGGGATAGTTTAATGGGAGTTGCATCCCCTACGTCGATGTCGTGCACGGCCAAAGAAGTGAGCCCTGGAGTATCACGGAACACACTGGGAGACTGAGATAAAACAGAGATTAGTTGGTTCGCTTGATCAGAGGGAAGATGACATAGTTTAGATGGTAATTCCCTCCAAGCCACTGAATTATACTGAAAGTTGGATAGGCTACATGACAAGTCAAAGTCTGCATGGATACCTTCAGGCTCTGGAACAGTCTGTTGCGGGTCAGTAAGAGAACTGAAAACTTCGTCCGCACCAGGCTGTCGACAGGTCCTGACATTCACTGCCACAGTGGGAGAATCTGGAGGAGAGGAATCAGGGGACCTATGGTAGGGTTTCAACATATTTATATGGAATACTTGCGTGGGCTTTCTCCTGTCTGGGGTAGTTACTAGATAATCGGTAATGCTCACCCTCCGAATGATCTTATATGGGCCCCTGAACTTGGCAGATAAAGGTTGGCCAAAAAGGGGGAGCAGGACCAAAACCTCATCACCTGGCTGAAACTCCCTCTCACGTGCTTTTCTGTCATACCATTTCTTCATGGAGCTTTTAGCCACGGTCAGGTTTTGAGCGGCAAACTCACATGAGGATCTCAGCCGGGATTTGAAATCTGAAACATACTTGAGGAGGTTTTGGTTCCCCTCCTGGCCAACTAGGCTATCCTGCAATAGTTGCAAAGGACCTCTTACTTGGGGACCGAAAACTAGCTCATTAGGGGAAAAACCCAGGGATTCAGTTGGAACCTCACGAGTAGCAAATAAAAGAAAAGGTACCCCTTTATCCCACTCAACTCCGGTCTCTGTACAATATTTACGTAACATTCCCTTTAATGTCTGATGATATCGTTCGAGAACCCCTTGACTCTCTGGGTGGTAGGTGCTAGACTTAACATGCTCGATACCCAACTCCTTCAGGGACTGCTGGAAAATGTTAGAGGTAAAATTAGTTCCTTGATCACTTTGCACCTCATGGGGGAAACCCATTCTGGTGAAGAATTTGAGCAGTTCCTTGATGACAGTTGGAGCAGAGGTAGTCCTTAAGGGTATAGCCTCTGGGTAGCGAGTTGCCATGTCCATGATAGTTAATAAATAAATGTTACCTTGGGAAGTCTTAGGCAATGGGCCTACAATGTCCACTACCACCCGAGTAAAAGGATTCTCGAAAACGGGCAAGGGCACCAGAGGATGTACAGGCACCTTCTGATTGGGTTTTCCTGTCATCTGGCAAGTGTGACACACTCTACAACACTCCACTACATCTGCACGCATTCCTGGCCAGTAAAAGTGGGCTCTGATTCTGTCTAGAGTTTTTCTCACACCTAGGTGTCCTGCCAATGGTATACAATGGGCCATTTCCATGATATCTCTACGACAAGGTTTGGGGACTACTACTTGATGGACGTCCCAAGCCCCGTCATCGATTGGTCTGTGTGGCGGTCTCCATCTTCGCCACAATACTCCTCCTTTGAGGTAGAAACATTCACCACCCTCCTTCTCACATTCCTCTTCACTCACGGACCTGGCAGCTAACTCCTTGCATTCACTATCATCTCTCTGTAGCTCTACCAGGCCACTAGGACAATTTGGAGGGGTTTCATGGTCATCGTTAGGGTCAAGATGAGCCATAAAGGTGTCAGATAAATCCACCTCAGTCACATCATCAGGCACAGTTGGAGCGTCATTCACACTCTCATCATCCCTTTCATCAACTCTTACATTCGGTACATTTCTGTCTGAGGGAACTGCTACTTGAGACATTGAACGTGTGACAGCACACAGGGAAAACTGTTGGCATCTCCTTTTCGAGCTCACCGGTTAGTGGCTCATTAACAGGGGAAAGTGACAAAATGGGGTCTGGTCGGACCTTCTCACCTGCTACATCATTCCCCAAAAGGAGCGTTACCCCAGGCACAGGGATATCTTGGGACCTACACAAAGCTATGGTGGCCTCACCCTGTAGTAACTCACATTCAATTTCGCCTTTTACCAAGTATGCATAAAACTGGCCTCCAGCACCTCTCATTACAACTGGTTCGCCAGGTGGGCACTCAGTGTAAGGATTCACCATGAGGGTGCTAGTAGAACCTGTGTCTCTCAGAATTTTTACCTCATGCATACAACCATTTAATCTCACGTTGCCAGATGAAATAAAGGGACGGTAACTGTCCTGCACTGATGGTGAAATTATTATTGGCTTAACCCTAGTGGGTTGCACCACACATGCTACTACACCCCTGTCTAGATGTTTTACGTTAGCTGCTAGGTACTCCTTCTGAGAGTCCTGCATTAAAGGAACTTTTGGTGCTAGGTACTCCTTCTGTCGGGAGTCCTTCATTACAGGCACATATGGAGTTCGAGATACGGCGGCAACTGTCTGCCCCGATCTCTCGGTTCTCTCCTTGGCCCAGCACTGATAAGCTAGGTGGCCTCTCTTGCCACAAAAAGTACATACTTTAGGGGATACGGGAACGTTCCCTCTTTGAGCATTACTATTAGTTTGGGGCCCACCTCTGTTACCATTGCCCTGAGTCGCATTTTTAGTTGGGGGAACAATTCGGTTTTGGCTAGCTGGGGAAGACGTTATAGGCTTGTGACTGGGTCTGTCAGATTTGTGATTGGGATACTTAAAATTAGAGCTAGAATTATCGTAGGGCTTCTTTCCACGAAATTTGTTGTTGAGCACGTATGTGTCAGCCATGTCAGCAGCGTCGGCAAGACAATCTACCTTTTTCCCCTTTAAATGATAGGATACAGAAGAATCAATTTTCCATAGGAAATTTTCTAACAGGACCAACTCCTTCAGATCGTTGTAGCTTGTGACTTTCTTACTCTTGACCCAATGATTGAAAGTTTTAGTCATGGTCCTGGCAAATACCTTATGGGTTTCTTCTACTTTCTTCTGGTTTTTACGGAAAGATTGCCTGTAAGCCTCAGGCTGCAATAGATAGGTTTTTAAGATAGCTTCTTTGAGATTGTCATAATCCTGCCTAACTTCTGCTACTTCTGACAAATACGTGGCTCGAGCCTGCCCTGTCAAAACAGTTTGTAACATAAAAGGCCATTGATCTCTTGTCCACTTCATACCTCCAGCAACTTCCTCAAACAAAACAAAGAAATCCTGCACATTATCCTCAGTGAAAGGTGGAATGACACTAGGCATAGTCAATCCCAGAGGGGGAGCAATTTCGGGAGCATTTGTATTGACATTTAGTTGAGCTATACGATATTGATATTCATAATGTTCGGTCTTTATTCTGGCTTCTTCGATATTTGCTTTTATTCTGGCTTCTTCGGTATTTGCTTTTATTCTAGCTTGTTCAGTCTTTATTCTGGCTTGTTCTAGTTCGAATAATTGATCAATGGTAAAACCAGGTGTCAATTGTTCATCAAGTTGGCTAGGTTTACTAGGGATCCCACCAACTGCTCCGTCACCCTCCCCGCCTTCTACAGGGAACAGGTGGGTTTTTATGGTCTGAGCCACCTCTACTTTAGACATGTTTGAGACAGTTAATTGGAGATGTGAGGCAAGCACTTTCAGTTCGGATTTTGACAGACAGTCAATATCAGGGGCTGTGGGTTCTGATTCTATGAAAACTCGAGCATCTTCTTCATTAATTAGTTGAGGCATGATTAATATTTGATTTTTAAGTAGCGAAACGTTAATGAAACTGAGTGAAACTGTATGAAACGAATCCTGGCAAGGTCGCCACTCTCCTGTTACGTATCTTGATCCTCAAGTGGTTAACTTGATGAATCTAGATAGCACAGAGATATATATTAAGGTATCAGTCAGCTGAAGGCAAAACAAAAGTAAAATCTAATAAAATTATTTCCTGTTGTTGCTTCCTTTCCTTTTGGATTTTAGGACTTAGTATCCTTTATTGACTGATACTCTTTAATTATGAAAAATACTGAAACTATTTAAAGTCATGTAGTATTTATAAAGAATTATTCTTTAACCGAAGCTTAGTAGGCTATGGTTATGAACCGAATAAGTTATATCTAAAGAAGGACTATTAATTCTATAAAAAGTCTTGAAAGATAAATATTAAAGTAAGAATATTTCAGTCTCTTACCCTATTTGAAATTAATAGATAGTTTTCTTATATGTCCTTTTATTTATATTTAATTTAATTATTCTTGGTTCTGGTCTTACGTTAATAGAATTATATTATTATTATCATCAGGAGTAATATCAAAGTCACATAAAAAGTTAGATATATATTTAATAATTAGTTAAATGTATTTCTTAACCACGTAACATTGGTTTGATTATGAGTAAATAAAGTTACAGGATCGTTTCATAGATTCGATTCAGGTCTCACTCAAATAATATGAAAAGCAAAATATAATATTTTGAAGCAAAAGAATTTTCTTCAGCTTAGGAAATCACTATAAGTAATATTAACACAGCCATGTTAGTCTAAGGCGATATTACTAATATGAGACAATAGCATCACCGTACTAAGCACCGTTAAGCAATGTAAGCTTAATTCAAAGAAAATGAAAGAACTCGTAAGTATTAATATAAAACAATAGTATTACTTTCATCATAACCCAATTACTTAAAGAGTTGCTTTAGTCCACAAGTTAGTCAACTAAAATAGTTAAGTACATAATAATAGCGTTAACGTTACTTCGCAATCAAATAGTTTAAGTACACAATAATAGTAGCGTTAACGTTAATTCGCAATCAAATAGTTTAAGTACACAATAATAGTAGCGTTAACGTTAATTCGCAATCAAATAGTTAAACACATAATAGTAGCGTTCACGTTAATTCCCAATCACATATCTCACTAACCAACATAACGTAAGTGTTTACACCGAACACACTTAACACACATTTATATAATCTGACTGACAGTCACAATCCCATTATAATACTTCACCCCGTCTTCCTCCAGCTGCAAGTTCACCTTCCCCAACTCCAAATGAGACTGATTTGAATGCCCACAACTCGGGTCTTATATACCAAACAATGATGGTGCAGGAACGAATCAGGAGGCGAGTGATGGTGCGCGCCCCTATCATAGCTCCTCGAGTTGCATAGCAGGTGCCTGGTCCAATCACAGCTCCCGGCGTCGATCATACGTCATAGCATCGTGGCATCGAGGTAGTTTGCAGAGTCCCCTATGACGCACGCAGGTGTGAAGGCTAGTTTGCAGGTATGCGGGCGAGGTAGTTTCCCCACTCGCTTCACCGTTTGGGTAGTTCGGCTCCTTCAACTCTAATTCTAACTCTTAAATTAACATACAGGGCTCCGTATGTCAGAATATATATATATACATAAAATGAACATCCCGTTCTTAACATTAATCCTCCATTACAAACCCCAATGGAAGGAATTACATAACTTGTATTTTCTTACATACTGTAATTATCTTCTTTGTATTAAGATTGCACAACACTAATGTTATTTTTTTCTGCAAGAGTATTTTTTGTATAGCTATTTTTGTTTCTATGTTATTGAGGGAGGCAAAAGGCAGAACTGCCTATAGCGAGTGCCTCCCCCATAGTTGAAAGAGTGACAGGGCCAAAATCAAGGGACGTTCGAGCCAAAATGCCTGGACACACGGAGTTTGAAGCAATTTAACTCCCTGCGACATATTATGTTCCAATAAGTCCGAGGAGGCGGGAGCCCCAGGATCATTGCCACTGCCGCGCACTACACTCAAAACAACACTGCGGCCGTTAGAATTATCGGAGGTGAATGGGGTTGCCACCAACGGTTTTATCGTGAGGTAACTTATCGGACTTACTGAGCTCCATATGACGCTAGTGCGTCATATAACTTATTATAAATGTATAGAGATAAGTCCATATGACGCGATCGCGTCATATGAGTTTTTGGTGGACTTATTCATATGACGCGATCACGTCATATATGTCGCAAGGAGTTAAGTAATAGAAAGAGGGAAATACTGATTCTGAGAGAGAGTTCCAGAGCTCAGCTGTTGAGTAGAAGAAAGTTTGAGAGTAACGTTTCACTCTTGGGTTGGAGGGATGCTCGTTTTATGTTTACGGTTGTTTTTGTTACATGAAATTGGGGAAAACAAATATATTCAGAATAGATGAGTGTCTAATGGAAATTTCCACGGGTGGAAAGTGTGACGTTGACCACTCCGTTAGAACCGCATGGCTTGTCCTACAGTGACTCACTAGGATCGCCAGGGCAGTGGATGGGGCTACAGTTTATGTATTAGAGTGTGCTTTATTTCATATGAAAGCTTGTGTCATGCGCAGTCCAGAAAGGCTCTTTGTTTTCGCCCATGTCAAGGCTTTATATATTTAATTGTAAAGTATATGTTTTGTCATTAACTAGTAATGATAGGATCTGGGAGAGAGAGAGGGAGTAGAACAGAGTGAGAGGGGGCGCGCAGTGTTTTTTGTCCCGCTCGATGACGTCGCGGCTGGCTGCCTCGCGGGGGTTGGTGGAGGGAGGTCCTTACCATGCTGCGAGCTCTGTTAGTGGCTAGATTTACTTTTGGCCTTTTTCCCACGCGGCTCGAGCTAGTGCGAGTATATATACAGTTCCTCGCCACTCTCTCCCTCAGATCTGGTTTCTAGAACACACTCATCTTTTTTCCCCTTGCTATCTGTCCCCACTCCGTACCTGAGAATCTTTTCCTCTGCCTATCTCTCTCATTCTCCATATCTTTCACCACCTCTTTATTAACATTATATCCCCTCTGGTTAACTCTGCAAAATCAGCTTCATGCTGGCCAGTTGTATTGTGTGTTTAGGTCTGATATAACCTGTGTATGTTAGTTGTTAAGATAAGTGGATCACGAAGCATTGGTTGGCTTTCATATTGCCGCTTCCTATAATTATTAGTGTTCTGCTGGATTAGATAATGCTAGACTAGGAGTCTGATATTAAAGGTATTGTTTCCTACGAGTGCTGGCTTCAGTTAAAAGCGGCACGACATACCTGAGAACTGGAGTTGATTGAGTAAATTCTAGTCTGTGTGCCATTGAGAGTAGAGCATGCACGAATGAGGTTTTTTTTGCCTATACCATTCTGCACTGTTCTAGTCTCGATTGTTTGTCTTTGAGGTACGCCAGGAGAACGCTTAATACTTCGGTATTAAGGTTTCTCAAGAGAGCTACCCTTCATTATAACGTAATATTTGACGCACAGACTTGAGATTTGCACTAGGCTATGCAGCATGCCATGCGCACCAGTATCTCGTATCATTGACTCTAGCTAGACTTTATCAGTCACAGTAGACATTAAGTATATTAACCTAATTACTCTTTTTATGCATACCCATTTTATTATTACACAAGCATTTCGCAGCCTAGTTTGATGTATTGAGACACAAACGACTTAGGCTCTTTTTGTTGATAGGAATACTGCATTGTCGTGGCGATTTTTATTAGTGTTGTAGTGTTTAGGATATTCTTGGCTCCGACGGCATTATATATTCTGCCTTTTTGTGTGCATAGCCTGCACGAGCATTGTTCCACTGCCTGCCTTTTTGGGTTCCATTTCCGATACGAGCATCTTTATAGCATCTAACATTTAAAGAAGATTCCTTGTTAGTGTTGAAGGACTTTAGTGCACTTTCTTTCATGCAGGAGTGCCTGACATTTATTGATTAAAGTAACGTAAGCTGTAACTTCCCTTACCACCTTACTTTGCATACCATAACCAAGCACCTTCGGTTATAGGTAGTAATAGGCTGTTTTCACATAACATTAAGCCTAGAGTAGACGCACATTTATTGAGAGTTTGATAGCCTATTATTGCATATAGAACTCTGTAGAGTATTTGTGTTCTTTGTTCACTGGGAATATATTTCAGAGGTTGGAGCTAGCGCTTTCCGTTGTAACATTTATGCCATTACTAGTCCAATGAATAAGAGCCCTGATATATTTGAACCCCAGTCGTAACAAATGGCGACCTTACCTAGGATTTGGTGAACCTACATTTATTAGCAGGGAACATTTGTTGTTTTGGAGAATATTTTGCGGGGATCAGCAAGAATATTTTTTTTTTGCAACATAGTATAGCCCTTGAGTATTTCCGAGAATTTGTGTGTGTATATTGAGGTATAAGAGTTTGGGGTGCTTCTTTTCTGAATATTGTGGTGAGAAATTTTTGTGAGCATCATGTCTTATACCGGATCAGAGGAGAATGGAGACAGAGTACGTCATGTCGAAACGGAGGAACAGCAGCATAATGAAATGGTTAATCGGGTGAACTGTGAGGAGGATGCTAGAATATTTTTGCAATGGCCTGTTACTGCCGAGCGGTTGGAGGGTAAGGAGCGGTACGGTCTTCAATGCCTGGCCACAGCTATCGGTCATGCGGGTACGAGCAGCATGACCAAGGATAACTTGATAACGTGTGTACTGGGCAGGGTGACTGGTGAGCGAGATGGGTTGAGTGCTCAGAGCCCTTCGGCCATGCTTCCCCTACACTCGACTCCCAGCCATCCCAGTAGTTTGCCGACCCCGGGTACGCTTCCGCAGTTGGGTGGTGACTGGCAGGGTGGGTTGCCCCTGGGGGGACCACCGGTAATTTCAAACATTGTAGCACCTTCACCTCCTCAAGGGTTATCTCCAGAATTATTGCTTCAGCTCGAATTAGCTAAGCTTCAGCAGCAACAAAGGGCATGTGAGCTTCAGCAGCAATTAGAATTAGCCAGGATAGAAGAGAGAAAAACTATCAGTCAAGCAAAAATCCAAGCTGAGTCGACTAGGTACTGTGCCGACATGGACGTAGAGAAGTCACGAGTAGAGACAACGGCACAGCGACTTGGGGCTGGTAACCGTGTTCATGAGCAGTCTCTCTCGCACTTATTGAAACTGGTTCCAGTGTTTGATGAGAGTGGTGTAACAGAATTTTTCACACGCTTTGAGAAGAAGTGCCAGGAACACCAGTGGCCAGAGAATAAATGGTCAGCACTTGTATCCTCTAGATTAATAGGCAAGGGTCTTAAAGCCTACGATGCGTTACCTTTGGAGTTATGTATTGTGTACGAGGATCTCAAGGAGGCTGTCCTGAGGGCTTACGAATTGCAACCAGAAACGTACCGTTTGAAGTTCCGGGGTGTAACTAAGGGAAGAGATAGCACCTTTTTGGAACACGCCCGGGACTTGTCCGATGCTATGGGAAACTGGCTCCGATCTGAGAAGGTCACAACATTTGATTAAATTAAGCAGTTAATGATGTTGGAGCAGTTCTTTAAGAGCACGGGCGGTGATCTAACTTTGAATTTGAAGGAGAAAAACCCAAGAACTCTAGTCGAAGCAGCAGAAATGGCTGATCGACGGCTGTCGTTGATTCGGGGTTGCGGGTCCTCACAGAAGTACGATGTAAGTGCTAAGGACCGTTATCCTCCCCCTCCCCGTAACAATGACACATTTAAACAGAAGAGCCATGTAACAAAAACTGAATCCAAACCTTACACCACACCGTATGTGAAAAGTCAGGGGCCTTTTACATCACAGTATAAGCCGAAACCAAAATTTATGTGTTTTAGTTGCCACCAGGAGGGTCATAAGGCAAATGAGTGCCCTAGTCGACCTCCTCCGGCAGCCGTGTCTTTTGCTCACGGCATTGGAGTGTTCAAGAGGACATCGGAGTTTGTTAGAGGCATTTCTTCCGAGGTAAATACACTGCCAGTGCAGAAGGATCCGGAAGGCTTATTCCCTGTCCGTGATGCCTTTAGTGACCACAGGGGACTCGGTTGTGTGGAGTGGGGGGGTAGAAGACATGAGGTGAGAATTTTGCGTGACACTGGGGCATCGCAAACACTGTTGAGAAATTTCACTGGTAAACCTGTCAATACGGCGCGGGTGGTTGTGGTTCAGGGAGTTAATGCAACAAGGTCATACCCGCTTGTAAGAATGAAGATGGAAGTTGATGGTGTGACTCGGGACCTGGATGTAGGGATTGTGGAGAAGTTACCTGTTGGGGGCGTCGACCTCCTTCTCGGCAACGACTTTGCGGGACCTACTTCTGAGGCTCCACCCTTGGTCGTTGCCGAGAAGCCGGCCGACGTGAGTAGGGAGGAGCAGGAGTGGGTTGAGAAGTGTCCGGGGCAGCCTATGGCGTGTGTTGTCACCGGAGATTCTGCATCCAGGGAGTTACATTCTGGTCAACAATCTTTAGATCAGCGGAGGAAGGGTACCGAGAAGGGGTTGAAAGTTGATGCGGTTGAGAGTTTAGTATCAGCGGACATTCTCGGGGACACAGTATTAGGACCAAATATCGAGTCTGAAGAAGACCCAGTAACTGTTGTGGAAAAGGCAGAGGATGGGCTTAAAAAGACGATGAGACAGCAACGGTACGCAGAGAGAGAGCAACGGGAGGCCAAATTTAATGTAGGAGGGGGGCATGAGTTGTTTCGCAAACACTTGGATAGGCTTGCTCCTTCGGACATTCGCAAGTTGCACTTGGAAGACCTGGAGGTTCTTGAATGTGGTACCGGTGCTGTCGAGTTGAAGGAGGACAGTGTTGCACAGTCGAGAGGTGTGGCAACAAGGTACCCTGACGCGTACCCTATGAGAAATGGGTCGGCGAAGACGGTGGTCCGAAGCTTGCTAGTGTATTTTTCCCGGTATGGTTACCCGCAGGTTTTGTTTGCTGTGTGGGAGGTACCTGGGGAGAGTTTGGGATTCAGCCCTAATGAGCTCGTCTTTGGACACCGTGTCAGAGGGCCTCTCCATATGGTTGAAGAAGTATGGGAGGGCGCAGAAAAACCTTGTTCTATGCTCAAGTGTGTCCTCAACAGTCGAGAACGGATGTTGCACAGTCTGGAGTTGGCTGGCCGTAATTTGACTAGCTCTCAGGCCCTCATGAAGGACAGGTACGACCTCAAGGTTGAACTCAGGGAGTTTCACGTGGGTCAGGAGGTGTTGATTCTACTGCCCCTTGTAGGTCACCCTTTATCCGCGAAGTACACTGGTCCTTATAGGGTGGTGGAGGAGCTATCGGACCTGGTTTACTTGGTAGCCACTCCAGACAGACGGAAGCGCAATCAGTTATGTCATGTTAATCCCATGAAGGAGTATGGGAGGCACCCCCCTGAGCCTCTCACTGTGCCTGTGATGACGTTTAGCAGTCAAGGTGGAGAAGGAGAACGGGACAGTCAAGCTCAGGTGGAGGATAACTGGAAGGATAAGAGGTTCAAATGGGCGCCTGAGTGTGAGAAGGTGTTTAGAGAAGTAAAACACCTGTTGTGCACTCACCCGATCCTCAGGGCCCCTGACTTTAGCCTACCTTTCCAACTAGCAACGGAGGCTAGTGGTGTGGGGGCTGGTGCCGTCCTTGTGGAAAAGGACGATGATGGGCTGGAGCATCCTGTTAGTTTCTGCTCGGAGAAGTACAATTCGGCCCAGGGGAGCTGCTCTGTTGTCGAGGAGGAGCTGCTGGCGGTTGTACTTGCTCTCAGGCATTTCGAGGTCTGTGTTCCAGCCTATGGTCCGGTCGTTGTAGTTTACCCAGATCATCACCCTCTCAAGTTCTTGGACCAGTTTCACAATCGGAATATGAGGCTGACCAGGTGGTCACTAAGGTTATTGGTATATAACCTGGACATACGCCATATTGCCGGTTGTGACAACGTGGTTGCAGATGGTCGTTCAAGGGTATATGATCCTGGGTAGATTGACACACGGGTAGCCTCCTGCTTTAGTTTGAATAGTATTTTGCGCTTGGTGCTTGTTGGCTCGCGGTTGTAGCCCAGCGTATTGGGTCGTAAAGCAGGAGTTGAGCGTTTGGTATAGAAGAAAAACTAGGCTTGCCCCTATAGTGCAGCCAAAATAAACAAATTAAAAACATAAAAATCAAATAAAAAACTTTCTTTGATAGTTGAATTTTTTTCAGTATGTTATAGCAGTAATTCTGTGTTGCACTCCTCTCAGAATGCTGGGCTAGAGAAGCTCGCTCTTGAGGAGCATAACTACATATAATTTAACCTATTGTGTTGGGAGGGTTATAATTTTGGAAAAAATGTTTTGTTGAAGAACTGTGCCAGATATTTTACTGCCGCTGGGTGATGGGAAGTGGAGATATAGCATGGGTTCTAACCATCTGATTTTTGTGAGCCTTGGGGCCTCTGAGAAAAATCTTGGGGGGGTGTGTGACGTTAACCACTCCGTTAGAACCGCATGGCTTGTCCTACAGTGACTCACTAGGATCGCCAGGGCAGTGGATGGGGCTACAGTTTATGTATTAGAGTGTGCTTTATTTCATATGAAAGCTCGTGTCATGGGCAGTCCAGAAAGGCTCTTTGTTTTCGCCCATGTCAAGGCTTTATATATTTAATTGTAAAGTATATGTTTTGTCATTAACTAGTAATGATAGGATCTGGGAGAGAGAGAGGGAGTAGAACAGAGTGAGACGGGGCGCGCAGTGTTTTTTGTCCCGCTCGATGACGTCACGGCTGGCTGCCTCACGGGGGTTGGTGGAGGGAGGTCCTTACCATGCTGCGAGCTCTGTTAGTGGCTAGATTTACTTGTAACCGCCTTTTTCCCACGCGGCTCGAGCTAGTGCGAGTATATATACAGTTCCTCGCCACTCTCTCCCTCAGATCTGGTTTCTAGAACACACTCATCTTTTTTTCCCTTGCTATCTGTCCCCACTCCGTACCTGAGAATCTTTTCCTCTGCCTATCTCTCTCATTCTCCATATCTTTCACCACCTCTTTATTAACATTATATCCCCTCTGGTTAACTCTGCAAAATCAGCTTCATGCTGGCCAGTTGTATTGTGTGTTAAGGTCTGATATAACCTGTGTATGTTAGTTGTTAAGATAAGTGGATCACGAAGCATTGGTTGGTTTTCATATTGCCGCTTCCTATAATTATTAGTGTTCTGCTGGATTAGATAATGCTAGACTAGGAGTCTGATATTAAAGGTATTGTTTCCTATGAGTGCTGGCTTCAGTTAAAAGCGGCACGACATACCTGAGAACTGGAGTTGATTGAGTAAATTCTAGTCTGTGTGCCATTGAGAGTAAAGCATGCACGAATGAGGTTTTTTTTGCCTATACCATTCTGCACTGTTCTAGTCTCGATTGTTTGTCTTTGAGGTACGCCAGGAGAACGCTTAATACTTCGGTATTAAGGTTTCTCAAGAGAGCTACCCTTCATTATAACGTAATATTTGACGCACAGACTTGAGATTTGCACTAGGCTATGCAGCATGCCATGCGCACCAGTATCTCGTATCATTGACTCTAGCTAGACTTTATCAGTCACAGTAGACATTAAGTATATTAACCTAATTACTCTTTTTATGCATACCCATTTTATTATTACACAAGCATTTCGCAGCCTAGTTTGATGTATTGAGACACAAACGACTTAGGCTCTTTTTGTTGATAGGAATACTGCATTGTCGTGGCGATTATTATTAGTGTTGTAGTGTTTAGGATATTCTTGGCTCCGACGGCATTATATATTCTGCCTTTTTGTGTGCATAGCCTGCACGAGCATTGTTCCACTGCCTGCCTTTTTGGGTTCCATTTCCGATACGACCATCTTTATAGCATCTAACATTTAAAGCAGATTCCTTGTTAGTGTTGAAGGACTTTAGTGCACTTTCTTTCATGCAGGAGTGCCTGACATTTATTGATTAAAGTAACGTAAGCTGTAACTTCCCTTACCACCTTACTTTGCATACCATAACCAAGCACCTTCGGTTATAGGTAGTAACGGTACCGACGCCTTAAAACTCAAGACTCTCATTCTTCATATGTTTCTGCCCGGAATCAAGCCAAATCTGTTCTTCGACTTGCCAAACACTCTTTCATCAATAATAAATGCACTGAACTATCCAACTCTAGCTCTTCCCAAGCTTTCTGGCATCTAGCCAAAAACCTCTCCAACAATTTCTCTTCCTCGTCTTTCCCTCCCCTTTCCCACTCTGATGGCACAACCATCACTTCTTCCTCTGACAAAGCTAAACTCTTCGCTCAAACTTTTGCTAGAAACTCCACCTTGGATGATTCCGGTGCTATTCCTCCCTCTCCGCCCTCCTCTCTCTTACTTATGCCTAATATCCTAATCTCTTCTAAAGATGTACTTTCTACCCTCTCTGGGCTTAACACTAATAAGGCGTACGGTCCGGACGGTGTTCCTCCTGTTGTTCTCAAAAACTGTGCTTCCGTGCTGACTCCCTGCCTAGGCAAACTCTTTCGTCTCTGTCTATCCTCTAACGTCTTCCCTTCATGCTGGAAGTTTGCTCACATTCAACCTGTCCCAAAGAAGGGTGACCGCTCTCAACCCTCCAACTATCGTCCAATTGCTCTTATCTCTTGTCTTTCTAAAGTTTTTGAAACTATTCTTGCTTCCAAATTTCTTAAGCATTTCTCTTCTCATAATCTGCTCTCAGATCGCCAGTATGGCTTCCTTAAGGGTCGCTCTACTGGTGATCTTCTTTCATATCTTACTAACTCTTGGTCATCCTCCTTTCGGGACTTCGGTGAGACTTTTTCTATTGCACTAGACATATCGAAAGCCTTCGATAGAGTCTGGCATAAATCTTTAATTTCTAAACTACCCTCCTTCGGTTTCTATCCCTCCATCTGTGCCTTTGTCTCTAATTTCCTTTCCGGCCGTTCCATAGCTGCGGTTGTGGACGGCCATTGTTCACTTCCTCACCCTATAAACTCCGGTGTTCCTCAGGGCTCTGTCCTATCTCCTATTCTCTTTCTAATTTTTATAAATGATCTCCTTAACTGTACCTTAATTCCCATCCATTCATACGCAGACGACTCAACCTTACACTACTCCATTAGTTTTTCAGAACGCCCCAGCCAGCAATCCCTCAACGACAAACGTAATGAAGCCATAGAACTCTTAAATTCTGATCTAAATACTATTTCCAATTGGGGCAGAGAAAACCTTGTTAACTTTAATGCTTCCAAAACCCAATTTCTCCATCTATCTACCCGTCAGGATCTCCCAGCGGACTATCCCTTATTCTTCAACAATACAAAAATCAACCCTTCATCTTCTCTCAATATTCTTGGTGTCTCTTTTTCTTCTGCTCTCATTTGGAAGGACCATATTACCAGTCTTGCTAAGGCAGCCTCCCAGAAGCTGGGTGTGCTCAACCGCCTTAGGGGGTTCTTTTCCCCTGCACAGCTTCTTGCTCTGTACAGGGGCATAGTGCGCCCTTGTATTGAGTATTGTTCACATGTGTGGGGAGGTTCCTCTCACACCGCTCTCCTAGACAAAGTTGAAAGGAAGGCCTTTCGTATCATTAACTCCCGTCCACTCACCAACTCTCTGCAATCTCTCTTTCTCCGCCGCAATGTTGCATCTCTCTCGCTATTCTATCGCTACTATAATAATCAGTGTTCCTCAGAGCTATCCCAGTGCATACCACCTCCTTTACGTAGGGCACGTGGTACCCGTCTTGCAACTCAATCCCACCCCTACTCTGTGCAACTCTCCAACCCAAGAGTGAAACGTTACTCTCAAACTTTCTTCTACTCAACATCTGAGCTCTGGAACTCTCTCCCAGAATCAGTCTTTCCCTCTTCCTATGACTTAAATTGCTTCAAACTCCGTGTGTCCAGGCATTTTGGCTCGAACGTCCCTTGATTTTTGGCCCTGTCACTCTTTCAACTATGGGGGAGGCACTCGCTATAGGCAGTTATGCCTTTTGCCTCCATCAATCACATAGAAAAAAAAAAAAAAAAAAAAAAAATAGGCTGTTTTCACATAACATTAAGCCTAGAGTAGACGCACATTTATTGAGAGTTTGATAGCCTATTATTGCATATAGAACTCTGTAGAGTATTTGTGTTCTTTGTTCACTGGGAATATACTTCAGAGGTTGGAGCTAGCGCTTTCCGTTGTAACATTTATGCCATTACTAGTCCAATGAATAAGAGCCCTGATATATTTGAACCCCAGTCGTAACAAAAGGGTGAGGTGTGAAACCTGTGGGATTAGGTGGGACAATAGGAGAGTCATTACGATACAATGGGGGAGAGGGAGGGGGGAGGAAGAGAGGGAGGCCTTTCAGCACCATAGTGGTGACCTTTGAACTCGCCAAGGAATGTCACCCCTACACTCAGTAAATGTACTTTTTGTTTTTACCCTTACACCCCTGCCAATAACCTTGAAAACGTCCCCCCCCCCCCCCCCTCTTTTTACTGAAATATAATAGATACCCGGTAAGTATTATATATTTTTTCAGTTAGTGGTTTGATTATCGTCTTGTATAGAATGCGTTAAACTATTGTAGTTGTATGGCTTAGCAGACGTTGAATGTGTGAACTAAAAACCCTCTCCTCCACTTTCACTCACAGGAAGGCTTGTCCGGCACTTCCTGGAGACGATGAGGACAAGATACGGGAAGCTGACTGCCCCCAAGAGTGGTTCGGGTGCCCCCAAGAACCTCACAGAGAGGGACAAGTGGATCATCGATGTTTTCTCCTTCCTGGCCACCCACATCGTCCGGCAGATACCCAGAGGCCTTGGTTGTACGCAGGTGTGTTGAATTACTGCTATGTCTTTAGTGTATTTATGTTTTATATATAATAATATATCTATATAATAATGTATATATATATATATATATATATATATATATATATAGTTATGAGAACCTCAGTAGGTGATCTTGGACACTGCAACTTCCAAATTAGTAGGGCAATGAGAAGAAATACGTTGTGGAACATCATGATTTATTCTAATTTTTGGCGACGTCACGCAGCCATCCTCAGGAAAGGGTTACCAACAGATCCTAAAAATTGAGTATAACTCTGTTGTGACGCTCCTGCATAGTAGCCACGTGCGGGCATGCGTGAGGGTCGGCTGCTTTAGAAACCGGCTGGCGGCAGCCGGCCGGCCGGCTTTTCCTTAGTATATATCCTACGAATATGTAACTAATGTCTGGGATATTCTTATGTTGTTTCACAGCTTGAAGCTGCCCTTATTCTTAACCAACGCATCTTAGTATATTTTATTCTCGATAGTTGATTGTTTCATTATTATATATAAGATGTAAGTCTAGTGAGAGTGGGAGGAGACGAGCGGGAGAGAGAGACCGGCTGGGGGACGTTGCTTCGCGCGGGCGCGGAGAGACTAGCTTGGGACGAGCCTGATTGTTGCCAATTAATAGCAACGTTAGGCTTAGTTTCGACTCACGCAAGGGATAGACGATTTTGACCCGGCAACGGTGTTGAGTGTTGCCAACATGGGATGTATTTCGCATGCCTAGGGTGGGGTCCAGACAGATTCAAGACTCAGAGCTCACCTCACTGTCGTACCCTTCGGACCCCCTTGATATCTATCCCTCTCAACCCCACTTAGAAACTTTCTCTCTTACTTTGTATACCTTCTTTCCACTACTTCACCAATCTATTTAATTATCCCATCCCCTTGATAGACCTTATATCTATTATTGTATTAACGACGAGCTCTCAGATAACTAGATAGGATTTTGGGCCTTATGCAGAGATATAATTGTTAATGAAACCTAGGAAGCTTTTTTGTTGTCTCATATTTGGTGGTTTCATGCTTGCTAGTGTGTTCTTGTGGCAGGTGAGCAGGGGCTAGACCGGAGGGGAGGCTTTTTGCGATCCTTTAAGTAAAGTCTGCTGGTGCGAGTCCTGTGGACCTGCACGACTTTACTAGGATACCCGTGGGAGTCTGGGGGGCATTTTCTTGTCTGTGTGCCTGTGTGTCTAGTGTTGTGTTGTGTGAGGGCCCTTGCCTAGTCCACTCAGCACTGCGCTAGCACGTCTTGCTTTTGTTTTAGGGTCGCCAGGAGAGAGTCAGATAGTTGGAATCTGAGTCTCTCAAGAGAGCACCCTTTCAATTAGAGTAATTTGGCGCACAGACTTGGGAACGTCCCTAGGCTAGAGCAGGTGGCTCAGCCCGGGTATCCGAAGCCTATATCCTTCCGGCTAGACCTCTGCCACCTGGCAGATTAACAGCTAGCGGTTTATTATATCTGTATGCTTGTTATTGTGCCACAGTTTACCGTCTTTGTGAGCATTGTGAGTCAGGGTGTGGCTTAGAGACTCTGTCCGAGCAGGCTTGCCTGACTAAGAGTGAGAAGCACACCTGTATGTGGTTATGTTGCGAGTTGCTGCCTTTATTTAATTATACCTATGCCATTATACACTGTATGGCCTATCACTAGTATTTATTCCTGCTTATGAGTTAAGAGTTCTCTAAATCCGTAACTTACTTTCTTTGCTAAGCATCAGATCCTACAGTAGCCGCATGCAGTTTAGAACCCTGCATCTTGTCTACCTGTACGATGTTTTGAGGACTGTTTGCTTTCACCTTCTTTCACGCAGGGGTGATTAGTTTTATTAATTAACGTAACGTTCAATGTACTTTCTTCCAGTTTGTTATTAAATTGTTTCTGCAATTTAATTCCGTTATCTATCTTTTCCTTGAAGCTTTAAGTCAACTTAATTGTGTGATCTTTTATATAGCCTGCTTGACTATCAGCAGTCTATAGTGCGTGCACCCTGTAACCGAGTCATAGGATACCTTGTTGTCCAGGCAGGACTCTTGACGGTTTAGGGTGGTTTGTTGCCTGGGTTTATAGATAAGGGTGGGATCTAGCGTTTTCCGTTGTTGCTTGTTGCCGCATACCTAGTCCAATAGAAAGAGCCCAGTGTTTATATATCTCAGGACGTAACAATTGGCGACCTTGCATAGGATTTACTGAACAGAGGAATATAGTGGTCATTTGTTTTGAGATTCCTTATGATTAGAGGAATACAGTGGACATAGAGATTTTTTTTGGAGCAACCAATATAACACATTAAAGACTTTAAATAACATTAGTATATACATACTTGCATAGGAGATAAGGCACATTCTATAACCGTGATAATTACTGCAGTACACAAACATGTCTAATACATCAGAACACAGTGATGGGTCAGGTCACAATACAGGCTCGGAGGGAGAAAGACCTGTGGAGTGGCTAGTCGATAGCGAGGAGGGTGCTACAAGATTTTTAGAGGTGCCCCTTACCGCTGCCAGGGTGTTGAAGCTGAATAAGTATGGCTTAAAGTGTGTGGCTGGTCTTCAGGGTCATCAGGGTTTAAGTGGCATGAGGAAAGATCAGCTGAGGACTTTGATATTGGGTTTAGAAGGGAGAGACCTGGGTGGAGAGGCGACTGGGGGCCCCGGTCCCCAGCCCCCCCTCCACTCTACCCCCGTATCAAACGTCAGGGTGCCTGAATTTAGTACATACCCCCAAGTTGATGGTCAATGGCAGCGTGGAATTCAATCACAGGGACCCTCTCCATTAAATGCACCTTCCCCTCCTCAAGGGTTGACTCCAGATTTGTTGTTTCGGCTTGAGATGGCCCAGGTTGAGGCTACCGAAAGACAGGCTAGAGCTCAGGTTGAGGCTACCGAAAGACAGGCTAGAGCTCAGGTTGAGGCTGCCGAGAGACAGGCTAGTGTGCAGGCTGAGGCCGCAGAGAGAACAGCTATACGAGAGGCTGAACTGCAGGCAGAGTCTACTAGGTATCGGGCTGACAGGGAGCTGGAGCGATCTCGAGTGGAGGTAACAGGGCGTAATATTGGGAGAGGTAATAGACATCGGGACCAATCATTGTCGCACCTGCTTAAACTAGTTCCTGTGTTCGATGAATCATGTGTGACTGAGTTTTTTATGCGATTTGAGAAGAAGTGTCAGGAACACCAGTGGCCTCAGGAAAAGTGGGCAGCATTAGTTTCATCAAGACTCCTAGGAAAGGGGCTAAAAGCGTATGATGCACTACCTTTAGAGTCCTGTTTAGTTTATGATGAGCTAAAGAAGGCTGTGCTACGGGCCTATGAATTACAACCAGAAACTTACCGCTTGAAGTTTCGGGGTGTTACTAAGGGCAAGGATAGTACCTTCCTAGAACACGCCCGGGACTTGTCTGATGCACTACGACATTGGCTGCGTTCTGAGAGGGCAGCTACTTTTGAGGAGTTGAGGGAGTTGGTTCTCTTGGAGCAGTTCTTTAAGTGCACAGGCGGGGACTTAACATTAAATATAAAGGAAAAAAATCCTAGAACTCTCCAGGAGGCAGCAGAAATGGCTGACCTCCAACTGTCATTAATTCGAGGGTGCGAAGCAGCATCTAGGAGTGAGTCGGGTGCAAAGGATCGTACCCCTCCCCCTCCCAAGAATTTTGATACACATAAATACACAAAACCAGGTAGCACTGACAATGAAACTGAACATAAACCAAATACCGTCCCGTACAAGAAGTCTAATGGTACCTCCCACTCCCAAGGGAATCCAAAGAGTAAAGAGTGCTTTGCATGTCACAAGGAGGGTCACTTTGCAAATGCTTGTCCGAACAAGCCACCAAACAAGGTTGTGTCATTGGCCCGCAGCATAGGGGTGTCGCCTATATCTTCTGAGTTTGCCAAGGGTAGTTCGTCAGAGGTTGGGACACAGCCTGTGTTCAAGAGTCCGGAAGGCTCGAACCCTGTCCGCGACGTCTTTGGGCGTCATAGAGAGCATGGTTTTGTGAGGTGGGCTGGCGAAAGGCGATGAGTTAAGCTATTGCGTGATACTGGGGCTTCTCAGACCTTGTTAAAGAACTTTACTGGTAGGCCGATTAATGCTGCTCGGGTGGTGGTAGTTCAGGGGATCAATGCTACGAAGTCCTACCCGCTGGTGCGGATGGAGCTGGAGGTGGGTGGTGTGGCGAAGGAGCTGGATGTCGGAATCGTAGAGAACTTGCCTGTTGGGGGCGTCGACCTCCTCCTCGGCAACGACTTTGCGGTGCCTGCTTCTAAGGTTTCACCCTTGGTCGTTGCCGAGAAGGCGGCCGGCGTTAGTAGGGAGGAACAGGAGCGGGTTGAGAAGTGTAGCGTACAAACCATGGCGTGTGTTGTGACGCGTTCTCAGACATCCGGAGCCTTGCAGCCACCACCTCAGTCTATCAAACCGCGGAGGAAAGGTCACAAGAAAACGGGAAGTGTTGGTCAATTGGAGAGTTTTGAGCCGGCAGTGTTTCTTGGTGACTCATTATTGCCACCTATGTTAGAGTCTGGAGAGGCCCCAGGACCTGTCACAGCTAGTGAGGAGGTAGGGCAGGAAGAGACTCCGAGGCAGCATCGTTACACACAGAGAGAAAAAAGGGTTGCTCAGTTTGCTATTGGGGGAGGACTTGGGTTGCTTCGGAAGCATCTAGACAGGTTGGTTCCCTCAGATATTTGTAAACTGCAGTTGGAGGATCCGGAAGTACAGAAGTGTGGTAATGGTGCTGTCAAGATCAAACACGAGGACGGGGAAACATGTCATGTGAACCTGTTGGAGGAGTTTGTGAGGCAACCACCTGAGCAGCCTACTGTCCCTGCGTTGGTCTGCCGCGGCCAAGGTGGAGAAGGAGAGGGGGGCAGTAGGGCACAGGTGGAGGAGAGTAGGGATTGTCATGTCTCGGCGGAGCAGTGGGCGGGGGACACGAGTCTGGTGGCTGTGGAAGCGCTAGAGCACCTGCCTGAGCAGCAGTGTGCAGCGCTCCAGCACCAGCTCGGTTCATACCCCACTGGTCGTGCCGAGCCCCTGAGTCTCACAACTCGGGCGGTGCAAGATGTTCCGCGGGCAGGTCACGTGAATGTTGAAAGACCGTTAGCCTCGTTGTTTCGGTGGTTCAAGGTGGGCGACGAGGCTTTGGCATGGTTGCCAGGTCAGGGTCGACCCATGGCTGCCAAGGGTGGTGGTCAAAAGGAGGACATTGAGCAGATTGGTGAGCTTGGCTGTGGAGTGGCTGTGCCCGGTCGTCGCATAGCCTCCCAATGCTGCTCTAGTCTAATGCAACAGCCCTACCATAGACCGACTGTATCTGGCCATGTCGCTAAAAGCAGTGATGCTGCGCAGGCAGATGTCGTCACAAGGAATGCGGGGGTGCGCATGTACGGTATCGGCGGGGAAGCCTTAGCAATAATGAGCTATGGGAGTGACTGCACAGGTGGTACTGATTGTCCCTCTCATGACCTGGTTGTTCTAGGGACGAAGGTGGAGAAGGAGGGAGACTACAGGTTAGAAGCTGCGGTCTCGGCTGGGTTGTGGAAGGGCACTAGGATTGTTATTCTGCGAGATAAGATGTTTACTAGGGTGTGACAGTGCATCCGCATGTTTGTTGCTTCTCCAGGCCTGATGTACGGGGTAGAATCCAACATGCAGGCTGGAGATAGTGCAAGGCTCAGTTTAATTCCCTACCGTATAAATCCTGCTCGACAGCCTGTGGTGCAAGCAGAGCTGGATTACGTGTTGACGAAGGGTCTGAGGGATAAGGGATGTCGTGAGTGGTCGTTGCCTGTAACTTTGCAACCTGTGTTAAGTGGCAAGATCAGTGAGTGTGTTGATTGCGAGAGTGTGTGTGCATTATCCCTGACAGACGCCTATACCTTATCGAGAGTTGACGACACCATAGACTGCCTCGGGGCTGCATCGCCTATCACGAAGGTAGAACTAGTGAAAGGTTATTGGCAGGCCCCGTTGCCGGAAAGAGCGAAGAGAAATGCCAGTCTTGTGATGAACTGGGCAGTTTATCAGTGCCAGGTGTTGTTTTGCTGCCGGGACACAAGTTGGATGTGTGGCATGCTAAGGGCACTGATAATGTTTTGGCTGATTGTTTGTCACGGGAGGGTTTGTTTGCAGGAGAACTCTCGCCGTTCAGTCAGTGTGTGTTGAGTGTGGAGGAAAATAGGCTGTCACTGTAGTTCAGCCGAAAAAATAAAAAAAATAAAAAAGCAAAAACCTTATAAAAACTCTTTATTTTTATAACGTGTAGAATTTTGTATAAGATGTTGTAGCAGTATCTAAGTTGAATGTTTTCGCTTATTGTCGCTAAGTTAGTTGAACTTGCTCGGTGGAGCGCAACAGTCTTTATTTCTTTTTTATATATAGTGCCTTGTGTCGCAACAGTGTGTGGTACTATGAGAAGCTTTCTGTTAGATATGAAGAACTTAGTCAAGTGTCTTATATCTTGGGGGAGGTGTGACGCTCCTGCATAGTAGCCACGTGCGGGCATGCGCGAGGGTCGGCTGCCCAGCCGTTTAGAAACCGGCTGGCGGCAGCCGGCCGGCCAGCTTTTCCTTAGTATATATCCTACGACTATGTAACTAATGTCTGGGATATTCTTATGTTGTTTCACAGCTTGAAGCTGCCCTTATTCTTAACCAACGCATCTTAGTATATTTTATTCTCGATAGTTGATTGTTTCATTATTATATATAAGATGTAAGTCTAGTGAGAGTGGGAGGAGACGAGCGGGAGAGAGAGACCGGCTGGGGGACGTTGCTTCGCTCGGGCGCGGAGAGACTAGCTTGGGACGAGCCTGATTGTTGCCAATTAATAGCAACGTTAGGCTTAGTTTCGACTCACGCAAGGGGTAGACGATTTTGACCCGGCAACGGTGTTGAGTGTTGCCAAGCATGGGATGTATTTCGCATGCCTAGGGTGGGGTCCAGACAGATTCAAGACTCAGAGCTCACCTCACTGTCGTACCCTTCGGACCCCCTTGATATCTATCCCTCTCAACCCCACTTAGAAACTTTCTCTCTTACTTTGTATAACTTCTTTCCACTACTTCACCAATCTATTTAATTATCCCATCCCCTTGATAGACCTTATATCTATTATTGTATTAACGACGAGCTCTCAGATAACTAGATAGAATTTTGGGCCTTATGCAGAGATATAATTGTTAATGAGACCTAGGAAGCTTTTTTGTTGTCTCATATTTGGTGGTTTCATGCTTGCTAGTGTGTTCTTGTGGCAGGTGAGCAGGGGCTAGACCGGAGGGGAGGCTTTTTGCGATCCTTTAAGTAAAGTCTGCTGGTGCGAGTCCTGTGGACCTGCACGACTTTACTAGGATACCCGTGGGAGTCTGGGGGGCATTTTCTTGTCTGTGTGCCTGTGTCTAGTGTTGTGTTGTGTGAGGGCCCTTGCCTAGTCCACTCAGCACTGCGCTAGCACGTCTTGCTTTTGTTTTAGGGTCGCCAGGAGAGAGTCAGATACTTGGGATCTGAGTCTCTCAAGAGAGCACCCTTTCAATTAGAGTAATTTGACGCACAGACTTGGGAACGTCCCTAGGCTAGAGCAGGTGGCTCAGCCCGGGTATCCGAAGCCTATATCCTTCCGGCTAGACCTCTGCCACCTGGCAGATTAACAGCTAGCGGTTTATTATATCTGTATGCTTGTTATTGTGCCACAGTTTACCGTCTTTGTGAGCATTGTGAGTCAGGGTGTGGCTTAGAGACTCTGTCCGAGCAGGCTTGCCTGACTAAGAGTGAGAAGCACACCTGTATGTGGTTATGTTTCGAGTTGCTGCCTTTATTTAATTATACCTATGCCATTATACACTGTATGGCCTATCACTAGTATTTATTCCTGCTTATGAGTTAAGAGTTCTCTAAATCCGTAACTTACTTTCTTTGCTAAGCATCAGATCCTACAGTAGCCGCATGCAGTTTAGAAACCTGCATCTTGTCTACCTGTACGATGTTTTGAAAACTGTTTGCTTTCACCTTCTTTCACGCAGGGGTGATTAGTTGTATTAATTAACGTAACGTTCAATGTACTTTCTTCTAGTTTGTTATTAAATTGTTTCTGCAATTTAATTCCGTTATCTATCTTTTCCTTGAAGCTTTAAGTCAACTTAATTGTGTGATCTTTTATATAGCCTGCTTGACTATCAGCAGTCTATAGTGCGTGCACCCTGTAACCAAGTCATAGGATACCTTGTTGTCCAGGCAGGACTCTTGACGGTTTAGGGTGGTTTGTTGCCTGGGTTTATAGATAAGGGTGGGATCTAGCGTTTTCCGTTGTTGCTTGTTGCCGCATACCTAGTCCAATAGAAAGAGCCCAGTGTTTATATATCTCAGGACGTAACACTGTATATATTGCTAAAACAGGATCACTAAAATGTAATGCATTGTTAAACACGTGGCAATTTGCCTATCTAAAAAACAATTAAACAACATAATTATGGCCAACTAGGCAAGGTTAAAATATAAAATAAATCTACGGCTAGACACCATCAAATTCAAAATTGCTAAATCTCAATGCAACAGAAGAAATCAAAACGCATAAGATATCAAATTTACGTTTGCAGGGGAAATAAGAGGTCGGGGCCGGACGGGACGTTAATTTTTGTATGTGTGAACCGAGCTTTAAAAGGGAGAACAAGTATAATTTTAGCAATTACAATCAGTCTTTCCTTCTTCCTACGACTTAAATTGCTTCAAACTCCGTGTGTCCAGGCATTTTGGCTCGAAAGTCCCTTGATTTTGGCCCTGACACTCTTTCAACTATGGGGGAGGCACTCCTATAGGCAGTTCTGCATTTTGCCTCCCTCAATCACATAGAAAGAAAACAAAATATATATATATATATATATATATATATATACAGTATATATATATATATATGGAGGGACAGAGAGGGAGAGGTAGACCGAATATGAGGTGGAAGGATTGAGTGAGGAAGTACATGAACGAGGGCGGTGCTGGTTGGGGGGAGGGGCGTCGACTGACTGGGGACAGAGGTGCATGGGGGCGGTCCGTTCGTGGCCACCCCCTCGGGGATCACGGCGTCAGACAATAGATAGCTAGATATATATATATATATATATTGTATACATATACTGTATGTAAAATATATATATATATATACTGTATATATATATATATATATATATATATATATATATATATACCGGTATATATATATATATATATATATATATATATATATATATATATATATATACGGTATATATATATTGAGAATATATCACAAATACATGTGAGCCACTAAATGTTTCTAATCTCTCAGTGGGGATCGAACCGTCGACCATCAGGACGATAGCCGACGCTTTAATCAATTACACCACGGCAGTATATACCGGTATATATATATATACGGTATATATATATATTTTTTTTTTTTTTTTCCTATGTGGATGAGTGAGACAAAGGGCAAAACTGCCTGTGACGATTGCCTCCCCCAGAGTTAAAAGACGGATAGGGCCAAAATCAAGGAACGTTCGAGCTAAATTGTCTGGACACACAGAGTTTGAAACAAATTTAAGTCATATGATGAGGAAAGATGGATTCAGGGAGAGAGTTCCAGAGCTCAGCTGTTGAATAGAAAAATGATTGGGAGTAACGTTTCACTCTTGAGTTGAAGAGTTTACAGAATAAAGGTGGGATTGTGTTGCAAACTGGTACTACGTACCCAACGTTGAGGAGGTGGTATGTACTGAGAGAGCTCTGAGGAACACTGATTAATGTAGTAGTGATATAATAGCGAGAGAGATGCAACATTGCGGCGAAGAGAGAGAGATTGTAGAGAGTCGGTGAGTGGACGGGAGTTAATGATACGAACAGCTTTCCTTTCTACTTTGTCTAGAAGTGCTGTGCGAGAGGATCCTCACCACACATGTGAACAATACTCAATACAAGGATGCACTGTGCCCCTGTACAGAGCGAGAAGCTGAGCAGGGGTAAAGAACCCCTTGAGGCGGTTGAGCACACCCAGCTTCTGGGAGGCTGCCTTAAATAGTTTTGAGTATCCGGCCCCATGTTCACTATTGTTTTTGCCAGGAGAAAAATAGACACCTAAATGTCACAAAAGGTCTTAATATAGGCAAAGAAATGGGGCAAAGTATAAAATTGCCAAACTAGTGGGCCGAACATCTTACAATCTGAAAACTAATGGGGATAAACACGAGGAAGACGGGGGACCAGGAAATACAAGGGCCCCCCCCCCCCCCCCCCCTTCCTTAAATTTAAAAAGTGACGGAAAGCCAAATTGAAGGAACGTTTGAATCAACACGACGGTACACTCGGATACCATTGTATCTAGCCCACTCATTCGAATTCGTGGACTTCACCTATTTCTAACTATGGAAGCATATCTCTGGAAACTAATCTATGAATATAATTTTCTATAAATCAACTACAAAACTAGATACACTAATTGTGAATAAGCAAGTTCCATACAAAAATAAATCCAATTAGGTATAATTGCTTAAAGAATAACATAGGGATGTCCACAAGTTCTTATAAGTGGGCTAGAGACTATGGTACAAACAGAGCTTAGGTGGAGATTTCCACTTGAGTGATTTTTTTCTGGACCCCTTTCTCCCTCATGTTTAGCCCCATTGCTTTTGAGATTTAAAGACGTTTACCACATTAGCTTGGCGATTTTAAGAACTTTCGCCCCATTCAGTCAATTTGAAGACCTTTCGTGCCATTTAGGTGTGGATTTTTTCCTGGCGAGCGATAGCGAGCGTGCAATTTAAGAGGAACCGGCCTTCGATCGGGAACATGTTCTACCAAAAAATGTACAAATTTATCTTTGAAAGGGGGTCTAGGGGCTGTAATTTTAAGCTTGGTGGAAGTCTAGGAACAAACTATAAAACTCCCCTTTACCCCTTCTGTACCGTCGACATCCATTCTATTGTGTTCTGGCTACTACTAAGCGATTGTAAACAAAAAAATGTATGAAGGCTCTCTAGCAATTATAGGGCTTCCAACTATCTCAATCAATCCTTTTAGCTACCCCAAATACTTCCTAGACTGCATAACATCGTCTAGATATAGCTACAAAATAATGTAAAAGACGTCCCTGGTCCAGAAAGGGTTAAGGTGGTAGGATGAAGGAAGGATAGATTGAGGGAGGGAGTTCTTGAGTTTATTTGTTAAGGGGAGAGTTTCACTTCAGATGTTTTTTTTTTTTTGTCTACACACCATTCTCCCACATACTTATCCCCATTAGTTTTGGAATGTTAAGATGTTGACCCTATTTTTGATTAGCGATTTCATGACCTTTCACCCCATTTCCGTAAATGTTATGACCTTTTTTGGCCTTTACGAGCGATAGTGAGCCTGTAATTTAGGAAGTACCGGACTCTGCCGGGACATTTTTCTACCGAAAAATATGCACATCTTTCTTGAAGGTGGATCTTTGGGGGTATTTTGTTAAGCTTGATGAAGGTCCATCGAAGATACTACAGTATACATTAATACATAAATAGGCCAAATAGGAAACCCTACCGCTTTAAGTGGAAATATTGATCAGCGGCCGTTATTGTACGCGGCCCTAATGGTCCGTAACTGGTGGTAGGTGTGTGTGGGAGAGAGAGACAGTTATTGAGCCATACACCACCAACAGCACCACACGTCAGTTACTCTTATGGGAGGAAGGGGGTGGGTTTTTCTGTATCTCCCTTCTCCATCGAGTTTAGCCCCATTAGTTGGGAGATTTTAAGACGTTTGGCCCATTAGTTTGACAATTTTAGCACCTTTCGCCCTTTTTCGTCGTCAATTTTAAGACCTTTCGTTTCATTTAGGTATCGATTTTTTCTTGTTTTGCCTTCCTCCACAGAATCTATGAACATACAAAGGATATTGAAAGAAATACTAAGATAAAACTTGATCATCTTAATTGTTATACATTCAGTCGGACATAATGCAAATTCAATGTTGTTGTTGTTCCTCATGCTGCCTGGCCGAACAGCCCCAAGGCCCCGAGCAAGGCCAAGGCCATTTCCGAGCGCCCCAACAGAACCCCCCCTGCCTACCACAATAAAGCCTGGGTGACTGAAGCCACTCCATAGCGGGGAGCTAAGGAGGGCGCGGAGAGAAAGTCGAGGGGCAAAGGGAAAAATGTGACGCTTTGGCTTCCAATCTACCAACCTCTAGGTTGGCAGATTGGGAGGTCAATCCACGGAAGAGACGCCGTCACTTGAGATCTAGAAAATAAATAAGTAAAAGGAACAGTCAGAGTAAGCTATGGGAATGGCAGAGATCGCTCAGTTCTCACTCTGATAGACCAGCCCATCACCACTGCAAATTCAATGTTAATGTATCTAGTAGACAATTGACCACTAGAGAAAGGAAAGTATTAATGCTAGGGTGTGATGTCTGCATTCCTTTCTACACAAATGATTGTTTTAACCCTGCTCAGGCATATTTGTTCCATATGGGGTCCGCGCGAATGCGTAAAACACGTTTTTCGCGAATATTTCACAGCCGGAGGCCGATGGCAAGAAGTTACAACAACGAGCAGTCAGTCTGCATCGTCCTACGACTGGGAGAGAGTGTGAGCCGCCGCTCTCTCTCCTCCCCTTTCCTGTACCAACCTGTCTGGTCACCATATGGGGTCCATAATCCTAAATGTGTACTACAAATTTCCCCTTCATATCAAACTTTTTTTTAGCCAGAGTTCTGCCTTGTTGTCACCCAAGACCCTCTGCCATCCCCTCCACAGCCCTGCAACCAAATTAATCCAGCTTATGTAATGTATGAGATATGCCTCACTTGTTTTGACCCTTTTTTCACTATTTTTATTTTATTTTTCAAAGACTTAATATTTACAGTAGTGTAATTTGCTCTTAACATAATATTAAGTATTAAAAGTATTACTCAAAGAACTATGGCAAGATGATTATATTGCCATTGTTAGGCCAGACAAAGGCAGACAGGTTGTTTTCATGGACAAATGTGAGTATTTAACTAACATGGAGACTATTTTGAATGACAAAACTAAACTTAAAAGGGTTAAAGGTGAAGTTTTTAACATCAATATTCAATATAAAGACCGAATAAACAGGATTTTAACAATAAAAACAATATTGGGTTAACAGCTATTAAAAAAATTTATGCATCTGGCTCTACTCCGGGTATTGTCTATGGCTTCCCCAAGGTGCATAAACCAGGGTTCACCCCCCCCCCCACCCCTTTTTGTTTGTTTTCTATGTGTATGACTGAGACAAAAGTCAGAGCTGCCTATAACAAGTGCCTCCCCAGAGTTGGAAGTTTTTTTTTTTTTTTTGGCAGAAAAGAGTGTGGTGTGCTTTAGTGTAGTGAAGTAGATAGCAGGAGGAGGTGTTTGTGAGAGCTAGCTGGATCATTCTGTGTAGGTGAGGCACAAACAGAAACAGTAAGGGAAGACAGAATTCGATTGGTGCCTGAAATTTCCTTATCTGTTATTTGTTATAGAGATCGCCACCTGCAATTGGCACCGATTAGCGTGTCTCCCATTGGTTATTTGTTTAGGGTTAATCCCCTAGATATGTTGCCCGCCAAGGCTATCGAGTCCCATCCACCCAGAAACACCCCTTTCAGATACCAGGGGGACTGCTAATATCAGAGAAAACTACCGAGCTAAAGACTGGTAGGGACAATAAAAAATACCGAGCCAGAGTCAGGCAGGGATGAATAAACTCAAGAACACCAGAGACAACCCTATCACAGTGGGAGCGCTTAACAATAGAGATTATATCACACTGTAGGGGAAGAGTAGAGGAGGGGATTCACCCGAACTCCTCAGGGGAGCTCAGGGACCCAGAATCATACATTAGGGGAAAGAGGGTCTAGGTTGTGCTATTCAGAGCTGGACTAGTTGGTGTAGGAAGAGGACTTCCCACACACTATGAAAGGGACCCCAATGCGCAAGAGGGCCAGGAGGAGTACCTGACTCCCCCGAGTCCCCCAGGACCCCCTCGCACACCATAGTCAAGACCCTCACCATCACCAATACCAAACCCCACACCACCTTGCCCTGCAATACCAACTTCTCTGGCTATGTACTTCCTCTAGATTTCAACTTGAATTATCAATCAATAGTTTGTCTGTTTTCACCTATCAAGAATATTAGCGACGATTTGTGTACAAACATATAGTGTCTACAATTAAAACTGCTGGTTACAATTTAGCCAAATTTCTAAAACCATTTGTAACTCCACTCGTTCCCAATGAATATACTGTGTCCATGGACTGTTTTGGTATAACTACGCATTAAGTGAAACAATTATGCAGATTCGTCACATCATAATCTTGTTTTCTATTTAATAGCAATGGGCATAGTCAAATTGACGGTGTGTCAATGGGAAGTAGCTTAGGACCCCCTTCTTAAAAAATTGTTTTTGTTTTATGTACCCGTGAGATACAATGGCTTACTAATTGTCCACTTAGCTTTAAACCTATTTGGTACAAAAGGGATGTGGACGATAGATTTACAATCTTTAAGGATTATCATGATAACAATTGTTTTTTTTAATAGTTATATAAACAACACAAAAACAAATTCACAAGTGAAAAGAGAATAATGGATCTCCAAATTATTAAGATGCTCTCATAACTGAAATCCAAAATTGAGACATTACACGCTTCACGAGGAAATAACTAAATTGAGGGATTATTATGTGAATAACAATTATAAAGCAGATCTGTTAACAAATATAATAATCAGATTTATAAATATAAAACAATACGGAACCAGTGAGCCTAACCGTCATACGGATGGTCTTATTGGTGAACAAATCCTCGTTAAGATATTCAATCCAGAGCTCAATGTTTCGAACAACTGCTAGAATCTTGATTCATTAATTGCATTGGAGGTGTTTGGTGTTGTGGTGAAATTAATGAAAAATAGATTTCCAAAAGTTTAAATGGTTCCTTAAATTTTCGTTTTCCCTCACACAGCTCTGGCTTGAGTCAGGGACATACGTTAGTGTACTACCGAGGCTAGTTCCGTGGGGCGCTCGTGTTGTTGTGGTCCTGTACTTGGGATGAGTATATTTATATTTTTGATAATGTACAACTTAATTAATATGTCCCGGTAATATTTAGTAGTTGATCGCGATTTGTTTGTGTTAGCTGATACGCATTAAATTGATAAGGGAGCGATATTATTATGAATTCGTTTTGCTAGTGATCTTTTCAGTTTCAACCTCTAGCTTTAATTAATTTCAAGTGATTTATTGTGTTTCAATTATTGAGTTAATTTCTAATGATCCCGTGATTTATGTAGCTATAAAGTTAACTCTATTTTTAGGGATCACTGTGATATCCTGAAGACGGCTTAAGGTAGGCCGAAAATTCGAGAAAACAATAAAGATGGTACCAAGTGTCGCATCCCTAAATATCCTACTACTATGGAAATTACGGTGCCCTAGATCACCTGCTGATATATTGATAAGTATATATATATAATTATATATATATATTCGATGTAAGATAATTGAACAGTTTTTTTTCACTCACATGAGGCGAAACATTTGTTTGTTTTGTTTGTGTGGTAAACTTATCGAATGAATTGCCTAGTAGTATTATTGAGTGTAGCACTATTCAAACTTTCAAAAATCGTTAAGTTAAATATCCCGCTCTTAACCCCTGAGTAACTGCGTTTACAATGAAAGTACCACTTTACACTGCATTATACTTTCTTGTTTTCACATAGGATCTGTAGTGTAATTACAAGCCGCCTCGTAAGGATCAAACTAGATGTTGTTTGTTATCCATTGTTATTTAATATGGGTAATTGGCCCAACTATGTTCTTGAAATAATAACAAGAGACTTACACACCGTTAGAACACTCGCATACACGCTCCCAAACACACATTATCCTATCATTCAGCAACAATGTTCTACAGAATGTTGAAACTGGAGGATGAATGAAGAATAATTAGGAGACTGTATGGACACGTGTCAAGTGCAGTATTAGCAGCTATAGACCTTTAAGCAATAGTTTGATATGCCTTCATTCAATGAATACGGAGACTAATGAATTATATACATTGATGTTATCGTTCTTTATCTTTATGTGAAATAACAGAGGTGGCCCATGGATAAGAACAATGTTATTCTTGACATAATTCTTGGGTTATTGAACACAAATTTGATACGCAGATAGATAAGACTCAGATATATCCACATGGCAACTCTGAACGAAAGCGAAATATTCAGACCTGAGAAGCTCAAGATCCTTCCACGATAAAAAAACATTTGAGAATGCCCTTGTATTTATTGTATTACCGATTTGAGATTTGACTACCCCAGATTATATATTTCACTTACAGGAAAATCCTTCACATTTGGTGAACAGAAAAGCAGTGCATTTAATGCTTCGAAACTGAGGGATTAGATAATTTTGATTTGTCATAATACTGAAAAGCAGTGCATTTAATGCTTCGAAACTGAGGGATTACAGCATTTTGATTTGTCATAATACTTGTTGAATTTTCCTGAGATGAAATACGAAAACCATTTAGAAATCGGCGATAGGAAGTTCTCCATTTACAATTTATTTTTCATATACAGTCTTGTAAATACAAAGGGGCAGGAGAAAACAAATTGTATTTGGCTCCTGCGATACTGACATGTAACTAAAATATTGAGCAGAAATATGTTGCCCTTATTATAATTATGAACTACTACAGTACGATTGAACCTACAGGATTATATATTCACGATACCGTCCCAGGATTAATTCATATCTTATTGGACGAGCAACAGGATTTGTCGAGATTCTACATTTGCCTACTGATCACCCGCCCCCCCCCTCCCCTAGCATACGCAAGTATATATATATATATATATATATATATATTTCTAATCTCTCAGTGGGGTTCGAACCACCGTCAGGACGATTGCCGACGCTTTAATCAATTACACCACGGCAGTCAACCCCACTGAGAGATTAGAAACATTTAGTGTCTCACGTGTATTTGTGATATATACTCAATATATATATATATATATATATATATATATATATACCGGTATATATATATATATACAGGTATATATATATTTTTTTTTTTTTTTTTTTTTTTTTTGCACAAAGATATCTGAACCTAAATCAAATATCTTATGAACATTGGTGACTATTAGCCTTATTTTCTTTAGTGTGAAATTTCATCCATCAAATGTATTATTGTATTGTACAACCGGGGGTATTAAGTGGTGTCATAGATTCCAGTGGTTTTCGCTCAAGAAGTGTTATTGGTATCTTTATAGTTACTGGGAAAAATGCTTATCCCTCAGAGTATTAGTCAGTGTCCGAAACTTTCTGAAATATCAGACAACACTTAGTAACCTCGACTGTACAGGGTCAAGTTTTAGGCAGAGAAGCAATCATTTGAGAAGCAATATTTTGACCTTGCGTTGTGACAGTGCACGATCCTGCAGCCTCGAGGCAATTAATTTGTAATGGTTTGTACTTATACAATTTGTCTGCATGCTAGTTTGCATAACATTGCTCACCAGTCCCAATCCAGCTTATGATTTATTACACCACTATAAGTATGAAGAAGGGATGGCTATTGCGTAAATAACTAGACAAATAAAATTAGCGGCTCTCAGTGAAGAGTTTCGTGCCACACCTTGTTATTACTATATACTGGTAGGCTCATAGAAATGGCACCCATGCACCGCTCTTCATTCACAGATGTTTTCAGTAGTCAGGTGTTGATACCCTAAGTATGTTCATAAGCACTGTAATTTGAAGTATTACTGTATCTCTATTTCATACCCTGGATCCTGACGACAAATATATTCTGAGTTGAAACCTTTGCTTGTGGGCTTAGGTCACTGTTAATATATGTTAGGTATTTTATTTAGTATTATTTATGTTGTTTCATCTGAACTTCAATTCTTCATAGAGGGGCATGTGCTCCCAAATTTATGTTAGTATAATGTAGATTTTATGCCAAAATATATTGAATCATCTGTCCCCCTCCAGTTGTGTAAGGTGACCATAACATTGGTGGACCAGGCCAGACCGCAAATATGAAGGTGTGGTTGTGGCTGCTGGTTCTGACCCTCATGGAAATAGGTAAGTTCACCTCATAAATAATGATTGACATTGACATTAAGGGGGAATGGTAAATTTTTGGTTGATTTTGTCATGTCTTTATAATTATTCTAGTTTCCTTCCTAGACCTCCATCAAACATAAAAACACATCCATTAGATCCGCCTTCTAGATAAATGTTTACATTTTCGGCCGGTTCTTCAAAAAATACAGGCTCACTATCGTTCGTCAGGAACAAAAAACGACACCTACATATCACGAAAGGTCTTAATATTGGCAAGGAAATGAAGCGGAAGGTCTCAAAATCTTAAAACTAATGGAAGAAACATCTTAAAATCTGAAAACTAATGGGGCTAAACATGAGGGAGAAGGGGATATAGAACAACGACCCATATCCTCTTAATACTGAATTAGTATATTTAGTCATAAGGTTAAATACTGTGCAATTGTTCATTTTGTTATATGCTAGTTAACTATTGGCCGTGTCTTACTGATAGTTGCTTCTCTTGAAATACTTGTCAACATAATTATAGTCCTATAATTTATAATTACAATACAGAATGATCCTGACAATTAACTAATTAAATTGTTTGTATACTAAACAAAATTAAGACACCAAATTAAATATGTAAATTAATGGAGAACATCATAATATTCAACCCTTGGTTTGTTCAACTACTGGTCAAATTATAACAAGATTGAAATAAGGGTGTACTTGTTAAAATACATGCATGGTATTTTGGAATATGGATCCTACGATTTGTGTTGAATTCATATACATATTCCAAATAGGTTTTCCCTTCTCCTTAATGAACATAGGAAAAGTTTAAGCATCCTTTAGCATGGCATGGCGAAGTGGATTAAAGCATGGACACTCATCCTGACTGTTGGGGGTTCGAGTCTGGCTGGGAGTATAAAGTAATATATATATATATATATATATATATATATATATATATATATATACAGTATATATATATATATATATATATATATATACAGTATATATACATATATATATATATATATATATATATATATATATATATATATATATACACACATAACATTTTAAGACTGAGTGCTCCACACATGCGTGCAGTTTCAATCTCTTGTCCTAATGGCGGCGTTCCAGGCAACCCTGTTAAGGGCTGCTTCACTTGTCAAGTTTTTGGATTTGAGATCGGCACGTATAGTCCGATCCCAGATCTTTCTCGGTCCACCCCTTGCTGCAGCTCCCTCCACAATCACAGACCTGCATTTTTTCACCCAATTTTTTTCATCCATTCTCTCCACATATCCATACCATCCCAGTCTACTTGTACGCATCACCTCGCTAATACTCTTTATACCTAAGCGTCTCCTCAGGTCAACATTTGTTATTCTATCTTGTAACCTGGCCCCACACATCCATTTCACCATTCTCATCTCATTACGTTCCATTCTGTTGACATCCTCTACTTTAACGGCCCATGTTTCTGAGGCATACGTCATTGCACTTCTAACACATGAGGCATACACCTTTCCCTTCAGGGGGAAAGGCATTCTTTTCATGGTCAGGATTGGCAGCAGTTCTCTGAACTTCCCCCAGCCACATCTAATTCTAGCGACAGCGGAAGCCTCGGCCCCACCACCGGCAGAGATGGTATCTCCTAGGTAACAAAACTTGTTCACCAGCTTCAATGACTCATTTCCAAAATTCACAGCCACAGGAACATCACTTAACACAAGCTCGCCTTTGCACACTACGCACTCAAATATCTTTACTTCTGACTTATCCTTCGGCAGGGATCCCTTTATTCTACTACAGCGCTTACTCCCATGGTGCACCCAGGGTCGACAGATGCTACATTGAATCTCGTTAACGCCCACACCCTTTCCACACATTGCACATGGGTATGCACCGCTCTTTTCCACATTGCCTTGTCTCAATCTACAATGCATAATCTTGGTTTTGTTAATATTGACTCTTAAGCCCTTGCTCGCCATGCCCTCTCTCCATTCTCTGAATTAGGCCTCAGCATCTTGCATACTGTCAGCTATTAGGACTAAATCATCTGCATAAAACAGTTCCAACGGTAGTCCGCCTCTAAAAACTCTAGACAGTGCCTCCAGGACCATAATAAAGAGGAGGGAGCTTAACACTGAACCCTGATGGATTCCAACACGGACTGCGAACTCATCACTCAGTACACCCTTCACCCTCACCGCACTGCGCGAATCCTCATACATCTTCATTATCACATGCACCAGCCACTCTTCCACACCAAGTTTCCTCATAGCCCACTGCACAACATCTATAGGCACCCTGTCAAAGGCCTTCTCCAGGTGTACAAACACAAAGTAAAGATCCCCTGCCTTTTAGGAAGTATCTTTCCTGTATCTGCCTGACTATGAAGATAGCATCGGTTGTACCTCGTCCTGGCATAAAACCAAATTGCATATCATCAATGGAGATGCTTTGCCTGATCAAACCCTCAAAGACGCTCTCACAGACCTTCATGATTTGGTCAAGCATTTTCAGGCCACTATAATTTGCTCTATCTAACGCATCCGCTTTTCCTTTGTATATATTTACTATTACACTTTTGAGCCAATCCTCTGGGATTTTCTCATCTATAGTAATGGTGTTTATTAACTCAGTGACTAAGTTGACACTAGTCTCCCCTGAGGCTTTTATCATCTCAGCGACAACGTCAGAGCACCCTGCAGATTTACCGTCCTTAATTTTATTGATTGCGTCCCTCACTACATCTGGTGCTATCAAAGGAGGGGGGTCCAGATATTGTTTTTTTGATACTAAGCTGTTCCTTATCCCATTCAAACTCTGCATTTAGCAATCGTTCATAGTGTGCCTTCCATGCTTCACTGATTTCATTTTCTGCATACACATTCTTCCCATTATCGCTTCTAACACAATGTTCACCTATAGTATCCCTACTGTCATTTTTAGCTCTCCTAGCTAGGTTGAAGATCCCATTGGGATTGTCAGTGTTACACACTTGTTCGAGGACCAGGTCCTTAATGCCTTTTTTAGCATTGTAAATAACTCTTTTGTCAGTTCGCTTAGCTGCCGGGTATTCCTCCTTGCTGCATCCCTTCTTCCATTCCTTGAAGCATCTCCTTTTCTCTTTCACAGCATGTTCTACCTTATTGTTCCACCACCAGGAGGTCTTATTCCTGGGGTGACCCTTTCTTTTCCCACAGACTTTGTCAGTGGCAGCAATAAGGCTATGCTTAAGAAAGTTCCATTGACTATTTACATCGTTGGGCCTAGCTTCCTTATTTCTATTCATTCCTCCAGTTCACTATGAAACCTATCCCTATCTTCCTTGTTCTTCAGCAGCTACACCTTCCTTTTGGGTATGTATACCTTCTTGCGCTTAGGATCTTTGTATAAGCTCATGTCGCACACAAGTAGCTTATGCTGGGGGATACATTCTTCGCTCGGGATGACCTTTACATCCCGAACCAGTTTCCAGTCTTTCCTGTTAATCAAGAAGTAATCTATCTGGCTACTGGAGACCTCAGAGTAATTTTTGCTCAGATAGCTCTATCTTTTCTTGAAGTTCGTGTTACACACAACCATGTTGAGTGCAACGCAGGACTCCAGTATATATTCGCCTTCCAGATTCCTCCTTCCGTAACCATTTCCTCCATGTACCCTCTCGTATCCATCTGCAGATGCTCCCACGTGCCCATTCAGCCCCCCCCCCCCCCCCCACACACACACAATTGTTATTTCATTCTCCGAGAGGCCTGAAATGACACTGAAGGTGTCATTCCAGAAGTCTGTGTATTTTAATATACAATGGAAAGGTAATACCAGAGAGAATACAACATTAATACCTGACTTTAGAAAAGCCAATTATGGTGGGTTAAGAAGAGCCCTATTAGCGGACCCTATGGTCAAAAAATTAAGTCGATCCAGGTGTCCAAATGAGTGTACCCCTTCTCAGGCACCTGTCATCTTAAGTCAGGAAGAGACGTCAACCTTGGTAGATACATACGATAATTTTATCAAGTCAGTATTCAATGCACAAAATAAATACATCCCCAAAAGAAAATTTAGATCAACACAGAACCAACCCCAATGGATGAATAATAGACTATTAGATCTTCTAGGACAAAAGAGAGGAATATATAGAAAAATTAGAAAAGGCGAAATTCACCTACTTGCTTACTATCAGAATCTATCAAGACAGGTAAAAAAGGATATTAGGAAAGAAAACAGAAATTATGAAATTAAGGTTGCCAATGACTCAAAAAATAATCCTAAAGCTTTTTACCAACTATATAAATCCAAGGTTAGAGATGTAATTGGTCCCCTTAAAACTTCGACAGGAGAAATGACAGAAAATGATTTAGAAATGTGCAGTACATTAAATAGTCAATTTCTTTCCGTTTTCACTAATGAAAATTTGGCACAGTTTCCAGAAGTCCGTAAGGTATATAGCGATAGTATAGAAAATAGGTTAAGTACGGTTACTATAAGTAGAAATGATGTGCTTAAGGAAATTGACAGACTGAAACCTCATAAATCGCCTGGTCCTGATGAGGTATATGCTAGAGTATTAAAAGAATGTAGGGATGAGTTAAGTTACCCATTAACATTTTTATTTAACAAGTCATTGGAGACAGGTATAGTTCCAGAAGCTTGGAAGCTTGCAAACGTAGTTCCGATCTTCAAAAAAGGTGACAAATCAATAGCATCCAATTACCGTCCCATTAGTCTTACATCAATCATAGGAAAGCTACTAGAGTCAATTATTGCTAGTAAAATTAGAAACCACTTAGATACATTTAATTTAATAAATTCTTCTCAGCATGGATTCACTCAGGGACGTTCTTGCCTTACTAATTTGCTTAGTTTTTTCTCAGAGGTATATGAAGCAGTAGATAATGACAAGTCATATGATATAATATATTTAGATTTCAGTAAAGCTTTCGACAGAGTCCCCCATGAGAGATTGATGAGAAAGGTTGAGGCGCATGGAATAGGTGGGGCGTTGTTGGGATGGATTAGGTCATGGCTAATTGGTAGGAAGCAGAGAGTCAGCATAAATGGTACGAAGTCAGAATGGGGAGCAGTCAAAAGTGGTGTCCCACAGGGATCTGTATTAGGTCCCCTGTTGTTTGTTATATACATAAATGACCTTGATTTAGGTATAACTAGTAGGATAAGTAAATTTGCAGACGATACCAAAATGGGGAGAACAATTGATTCAGATAGAGATATAGAGTGCCTCCAAAGGGATCTAGATACCTTACACGAATGGTCAGTAAATTGGCAGATGAAGTTTAACATTGACAAATGCAAGGTATTAAAGATAAGGAAGATGCATACAAATGTTAAATATAAACTAGCTAATGTGGAATTAGAAAACTCGAATTGTGAGAAAGATCTAGGTGTGTTTGTTAGCAATGATTTGAAGCCTAGACAACAGTGTATAAGCGTTCGAAACAAGGCAAACAAGATTCTCGGGTTCATCTCAAGGAGTGTGAGTAACAGAACTGCTGATGTTATCTTAAAACTTTACTTGTCATTAGTGAGACCCCATATGGATTATGCTGTTCAATTTTGGTGTCCTTATTACAGAATGGACATAGATTCATTGGAGAGAGTACAACGTAGAATGACAAAAATGATCCATAATATTAGAAATCTTCCGTATAAAGAAAGGTTGAAGAAATTAGGCTTACATTCGTTAGAGAGACGCAGAGTTAGAGGGGATATGATAGAGGTGTTCAAGTGGGTTAGTGGGATTAACAAAGGGGACATGACAAATGTACTAAAGCTCAGTGATAGCGAAAGAACTCGTACCAATGGTTTCAAATTAGATAAATTTCGTTTCAGAAAAGATATAGGCAAATATTGGTTTGGTAACAGAGTTGTAGATGGGTGGAATGGACTACCAAGTGCTATAGTGGGATTAAAAACGATAGGGAGCTTTAAGATAAAATTGGATAAGCATATGGACGAGAAGGGTTGGGTGTGAAGGGGGATCAGCAGGGTTGGGCCAATCAGCGCTCTGCAGACCCCCGTAATCCTGCGTTAATCTCTAACCGTTTTGGTAAGATGATCCTCAGGGTATTAGAGTGTTGAGCCTATAATTGGGCTTTGTAATTGGGATTGTGTGGGACAGGGATCTGCCTTGCTTAGGCCAATCGGCTTTCTGCAGACTCCCATTTTCTTATGTTCTTATGTTAAGTCCTCTTTTATATCTTTCTGTAGTGCAACTCTCCAACCCAAGAGTGAAATGCTATTCTCAGACTTTCTTCTATTCAACTGCTGAACTCTGGAACTCTCTCCCAGAAACAGTTGTTTCCTTTCCTTTGACTTAAATTGCTTCAAACTCTGTGTGTCCAGACATTTTCGCTCGAACGTCCCTTGATTTTGGCCCTGTCACTCTTTCAACTCTTTGGGAGGCACTCACTGCAGGCAGTTATGCCTTGTGTCTCCCTCATTCAAATAGAAAACCTAAAATTACGTATATATATATATATATATATATATATATATATATATATATATATATATATATACATTAAACATATTTACTGATTGATGTATACATTTTAGGATAATTTATGTTGAAATCTAGAGTAAGCACATAGACCGAGGAGTTGGTAATGCAGGGCAAGTGAGTGGGGGAGGATGGGAAGGGCAAGGTGGTATGGGGTTTGGTACTGGTGATGGTGAGGGGGTCCTGGGGGACTCGGAAAATCTGGTTGCTGGAACTTCTCTTCCTCCATGGCCGTCTTGCGCACTGGGGTCCCCTTCATAGTGTAAGGGAAGTCCTCTAGACTTCCTACACTAACCAATCCAGCCCTGAATAGCACAACCTAGACCCTCATTCCCCTGATGTATGAGTCTGGGTCCCTGAGATCCCCAGAGGACTTCAAGTGAATCCCCTCCTCCACTCTATAGACATACCTTACGTACTATTAAATAATAACCGAGGAACTAAAATAACACTAGCTTTATTATACAGACCCCCAGCTCAATCAGTGCAAACTGACAGTGAAGTTTATGAACAAATTGCAGAAATAACTAACATACAAGATACCGTAATTCTTGGCGATTTCAACTTACCAGTGACTAAATGGGGCGATATTCCTACTTCACACTCTGGACAGGACCTCTATGCTAACTTGCAAGAAAGTTCACTTTTTCAATTTATACAATCTCCGACCCGTGGTAATAATGTGCTTGACCTTGTACTCGCAACAAAAGAAGACATGGTAGAGAGTTTATATGTTGGTGATGAATTTTGTAACAGCGACCATTGTACGATAACTTTCAATTTAAAGTTTAATAGTAACAAATCAAGTAGCAGCATTGAGAAAGTCCCTAATTTCAAGAAAGCAAATTTTCATAATCTTGAATAAATTTTTAAAGAAACTGACTGGAGCATTCTGACTAACAATAACGACATAAATATATCTTGGGAGTGTTTCACAACCACTTACCTTAAGGCAGTGCAGGACTGCATACCATCGAAAATACGGCGTACAGGCCATAATGATAAGCCCAAATGGTGGAATAAAGATATTTCAGACTGTCTGCTTGCTAAAAAATTTGCTAATGATAGATTAAAATCCTCACAAAATGACGAAGAACGGGTGAAATTTGTAGAACTACGACGCAAAGCCAAAGAGTTAATTAAGCAAAGTAAAAAGACCTTAGAGTTACATACTGCGAATCAAAGTAAAACAAACCCGAAAGAATTCTATAGTTATATCAGAAAGAAAAAAGTAGTTACTTCAACTGTTGGACCGATAGTCGATGAAAATGGAGAATACACCAATGACGAAGTACAAATGAGTAATGCCCTCAATACCTTCTTTGCATCAGTTTTTACAACCGAAGATCTCAGTGATATCCCTACACCATCGCCGATTCAGATTGATAATTCAGATGTTCTAAGTATTATCACCGTTACAGAGAGAGAAGTATTGAATTGTTTAGATACACTCAAGGTAAATAAAACGCCAGGACCTGATACAATCTCACGTAGAGTTCTAAAGAAAGCTAAAGATGAGTTCTCTAAACCACTGACATTGCTATTCAATAAATCCTTGCAGTCTGGAACTATGCCTGATCAATTGAAGCTTGCCAATGTAGCACCGATATTAAAAAAAGGCATCAAATCCCTACCCAGTAACTATCGTCCAATTAGCTTAACCTCAGTTGTATGTAAAATGGTAGAAACACTCAAAAGAGACAGACTCGTAAATCACTTAGAGGCAAATAACTTACTTAAAGATACTCAACACGGCTTTCGTAACAAACGCTGCTGCTTAACAAATATCTTTGACTTCTTTCACGATATCCTCAACCTCTATGATGAGAGTAAAGCTGTAGATATTATATACCTTGATTTTCAAAAGTCCTTTAACAAAGTTCCCCACAAACGTTTACTGCTAAAACTAAAAGTGCATGGAATACAAGACGGTGTGTTGAAATGGATAGAAAATTGGCTCAGCAACAGAAAGCAAAGAGTAGTAATAAATGGTAAGTCATCTAAATGGACCAATATATGTAGCGGGGTACCCCAGGGATCGGTACTAGGTTCAATTTTCTTTCTAATTTATAACAATGACATAGATGAGGGTCTCACCTGTACAATCTCAAAGTTGGCTGACGATACAAAAATTGCAAATAGCGTACTTTCAAAAGAACAAGTTGACGTTATGCAACACAATCTAGATAATTTGTCACGTTGGGTGCAAATTTGGCAAATGAGTTTCAATGCGGATAAATGTAAAGTACTACATATTAGAGCCCAAAACGAGAAAGCAAACTATTCGATGAATGGCACTGAGCTTAAGAGTGTAGACAGAGAAACCGATCTGGGAGTAACAATATCGAGTAACCAAAAACCGAGTCAACAATGTTCAGAAGTTGTTAAGAAGGCAAACAAAATAATTGGCTTTATAGGCAGGTCATTTGAGCATAAATCCAAAGAAGTTATCCTAACACTTTACAATTCCTTAGTCCGCCCTCTTCTGGAATACTGCGTTCAATCCTGGTGCCCTTATTGCCAAAAAGATATAGACAAGCTAGAACGAGTTCAACGTAGAGTTACCAAAATGATACCTAGCCTAAAGAACAAACCATACGAGGAGCGTCTTAGAGAATTAAATAAATTTCCTTTAACCCAACGCAGATTAAGGGGCGACTTAATTCAAGTGTTCAAAATCATCATAGGCATCGACAATATGAACTGTAGTAAGTACTTCACTATCGACCAATCTAATTATACGCAGGGAAACGGTTGCAAAATTATTGATAAAACTTTTAACTCTCACGAATCTTCAATCGAGTCGTCAACTTGTGGAATGGGCTTTCCCGAGACGTTATAGACTGCAGCACCATTGATTCTTTTAAACTTCGCCTAGGCAAATATCTTGCATCAAACCCGCGACTGACTGTGTTTGTAAATGAATAACGTTATTTTATCCCCCTCTCAGTTACTAACCCATCTGTCCCCTACTAACTTCCTAATCCTGCTATGGACATTAGTTCCAGGGCAGTATTTCCCTTTCCAATGTTCCCTTACCCACTCTAAACCACTGTTTGGACACTAGATCCTCAGTGTTTTGGAGGACAAGCAGCCTAGAAGGGTCACTAGATCTGTTGTTGCTTGATTTCCTTTGTACTCCTTTGTACTCTTCTCCTATAGTGTGACAGTGTTGTCACTGGTGTTAAGCGCTACCCCTGTGATAGGGTTGTCTCTGGTGTTAGCGGTCCCCCTGGTATCTGAAAGGGGTGTTTCCGGATGGATGGGGCTCGATAGCCTTGGCGGACAAATTACCAATGGGTGACACACTAATCGGTGCCACTTGGAGGTGGCGATCTCAATGACAGATAACAAAATGAGGAGATTGCAGGCATCAATCGAACAAGACAATACCCAGGGGAGGTCTATAGGCATTTGATAATCAGTTGCTGGAACTCTTGTTTCATTTGTCTGGTTTCCCATACTGTTTCTGTTTGTACCGCACCTACAAAGAGTGATCCAGCTATCCATCACAAACACCTCTTCCTGCTATCTACATCACCACACTAAACAAGCACACCACACTTCTTTCTGCCACAAAGTTAAAAACAAAAAACTAACTTTTTAACTTTAGGGGAGGCACTAATTGTCACAAGCAGCTCTGCCTTTTGGCTTCCTCACCCACATATACAAACAAATCAATCATATATATATATATATATATATATATATATATATATATATATATAGGTATGTATGTATATAATATATAGTTATACAGTAGTTAAATATATATGTTTGATTTGTTTGTATATGTGGGTGAGGGAGCCAAAAGGCGCTCTGCTCTTCACCGCTTTCAGTAACTTGTCAGCTACCCGCATATTCTCAATATTTTCTTCAGACTCCAGGCTACTGTCATAGGCTTTGTCCAAGTCCATAAAGGCAGCATACAAGTGTTGTCCCTTCTCCAAATGTTCATCAACAACATATTTCAGGGCAAGAACCTGGTCTACACACAGTCTTCCCTTCCTTAACCTGCCCTGCTCCTCACCTATCTATTTCTCCGTTCTCGATCTCACTCTCTCGATCACTATCTAACTGCACATCTTCCCTACTACGCTTAGAATACTGCTGTCCGGAATAAGGAAAAAGTAGTCAAACCGTAGTCTATTATCGCCTTCAAACTCAAGAAGCTTCTGTTGTTTATGTTTCTGCCCAGAATCAAGCCAAATAAGTTCTTCGACTATCCAAAAACTCTTTTATCAATACAAAATGTTCTAAACTTTCCAACTCTAGCTCATCCCAAGCCTTCTGGCTTTTCTGGCATCTAGCAAAAAACTTCTTTATCCATTTTACTTCCTTGTCTTTCTCTCTTGCCTTTTTTTTATCTTCCACCTTCCACCATCAATCCTACTCACACCGCATATTGTTACCCTTTCTCTTTCAGATATTTCTGCTTTATATCAGGCTGCAATCACAGTCCTATACCTCCAACACACATCCCCTACATTATAACACTGTAGGCAGCATAATTACCTCGAAAACACATTGGAAAGACTGTAAGGAGGTGCTATAAAGCATATATGCATATAAACAGATCTTTAGGGATGTGCTTATATGGGCCAACCACACAATTTCTGAACACTGCCACGGGAAAACCAGATTGTCTATGGTGGTAAAATTTACAGGGTAGATGCAGACTTCCATTTCAGGGATGTTGATGGTTATTTCACTCGCTTCAGTAATCCCTATCACAATCGTCAATCTGCCGTACAGGACGAGTTAAAAATTACCGCTTTCGGTCAGCGTTACTTGGTTATTGATCTAGTCCCTTCTTGTGCAGCCCTTTGAGATATCATTTCCAGAAGACAAATAAGCCGGAAATGGGTCAACTGGTTTACATGGATAATCTTCAGGGCATTGCTGATAGTGGAAAAGAGGTGAATAAAATCTACAATTTGGCAAGGCAATAATGTAATAAAGCCAATATGCCACTACAAAGTTGGAATTCAAACTCTTATTCTTTTGGACCCGATAAGAGAAGAATATCCTGACTACCAAATACCAGAATGTCAACCAGTGTTGGGATTGCAATGGCAAACTACTACTGATGATATGCTTCTAAAACCCGTCAAAATTTCCCGCACACTCTTGTCAGATCTCTTTGATGTTCGACCCATTAGGCGTATTTAGTCCCATATCAATTAATAGGAAGAGTTTAGTTCATGAAAATGGACCAACCTCACTCCAAATGGCCCTTGGCAAAGATCCTAGAAGTCTATCCTAATCCTGAAGGAGTTATCAGAACAGTTAAGGTTTAATCTTTATGACAAACAACTCTCTGAACTATTGATCGGCTCATTTCTATGGAGCTCACCATCCCACCAGAGGAAGAACAGCAATTCATAGTAGTAGGGGGACCTACAGTAGACCACAACAAGCAGCTGCTGTTGGATCTCAGAAAAATTGGCGTGACTTATTAGCCGCAGGTCATATAACATGATGCGACACATCATATTTTGCCGGGTCCCAATCTGTGAGAAATATTTAGTTACTAAAACGCTATTGGATTTGAGGTAGGTATTAATACTCCATGAGAAAGAGACGAAAGTTTCGTTGTGAGTAAATCGGCCCTTCCTTAGAGTAAGGTGACTTCTTGTAAATATTGTTAATAGGTGATATGGGTGAATTTATTGGCTTATTGTGTTAGCAAGATGATTTCGAGATCCCAGATGAATCTTGAACCTTAGTTGTTATTTGAATCTCCTGCCAATATGGCGAGAGCATATCAAATTAGGATTTGATTTGGTTAAATATCAAAATCATATTTATTGTAATGCCCTCGCAAATATCCTGCAAAATATGTACTCTGCTACCCGACTTGACGTTTGGGAGAGTGTAAAATAGTCATGATGGCGAAGTCTAAGAAACCCATCACATGATGATATCCACAAGACTATCACCTGGTTCTTTCAAGGAGAACTAAGGTTACTATCCTGTTAACGTCCGCGGTGGGAGAGTGGGTTAGCGTGCGGACATGGGGTGACCGGACCTACTGAGGTCACTAACCAGGTTTCGAATCCCCGCGCCAGGCATTCCAAAACCTGGGGAGTTTTCGGAAGGGTTAAATTCCCATTGTTTACCCGGCATTTCATTGGTGGCAGTCACGGAATGTGATTTGGTAGCTATATAGAGCACCCATCACGAGAACCCGCGCCAGGCATCTCAAAGCCTGTGGATATTGAGATTGCTTGGGTGATATGGCTACGTTACCTTAAGACGTTTAAATTTCGGCTAGGGTCTAACCTAGTCAAAGAAGGATGTTGTGTAATGCCCTCGCAAAAATTCCGCAACCTATGTACTCTGCTACCCAAGTTGACGTTTGGGATAGTGTAAAATAGTCATGATGGCGAAGTCTAAAAAACCCATCACGTGATGATATCCACAAGACTATCACCTGGTTCTTTCAAGGAGTACAAAGGAGTACAAAGGAAATCAAGCAACAACAGATATAGTGACCCTTCTAGGTTGCTTGTCCTCCAAAACACTGAGGATCAAGTGTCCAAACAGTGGTTTAGAGTGGGTAAGGGAACATTGGAAAGGGAATTACTGCCCTGGAACTAATGTCCGTGGCAGGATTAGGAAGTTAGTAGAGGACAGATGGGTTAGTAACTGAGGGGGGGATAAAATAAAGTTATTAATTTACAAACGCAGTCAGTCGCGGGTTAGATGAGAGATATTTGTCTAGGCGGAGTTTAAATGAATCAACGGTGATGCAGTCTATAACGTTTCGGGGAAGCCCATTCCACAAGTTGACAACTCGATTGAAATAGAAATTCTTAGATTCGTGCGAGTTCAAAGATTTACCAATAATTTTGCAACCGTTTCCCCGCGTGTAATTAGATTGGTCGATAGTGAAGTACTTACTACAGTTCATATTGTCGATGCCTTTGATGATTTTGAACACTTGAATTAAGTCACCTCTTAATCTGCGCTGGGTTAAAGGAAATAGATTTAATTCTCTAAGACGCTCTTCGTATGGTTTGTTCTTTAGGCTAGGTATCATTTTGGTAACTCTACGTTGAACTCATTCTAGCTTGTTTATATCTTTTTGGTAATAAGGGCACCAGGATTGAACGCAGTATTCCAGAAGAGGGCGGACTAAGGAATTGTAAAGGGTTAGGATAACTTCTTTGGATTTATGCTCAAATGACCTGCCTATAAAGCCAATTATTTTGTTTGCCTTCTTAACAACTTCTGAACATTGTTGACTCGGTTTTAGGTTACTCGATATTGTTACTCCCAGATCGGTTTCTCTGTTTACATTCTTAAGCTGAGTGCCATTCATCGAATAGTTTGCTTTCTCATTTAGGTATCCGACATGTAGTACTTTACATTTATCCGCATTGAAACTCATTTGCCAAATTTGGGCCCAACATGACAATTTATCTAGATTGTGTTGCATATCGTCAACTTGTTCTTTTGAAAGTACGCTATTTGCAATTTTTGTATCGTCAGCAAATTTTGAGATTGTGCAGGTGAGACCCTCATCTATGTCGTTGATGTAAATTAGAAAGAGAATTGGTCCTAGTACCGATCCCTGGGGTACCCCGCTACTTACATTGGTCCATTTAGATGGCTTACCGTTTATGACTACCCTTTGCTTTCTGTTGCTGAGCCAATTTTCTATCCATTTCAACACACCGTCTTGTATTCCATGCGATTTTAGTTTTAGCAGTAAACGTTTGTGGGGAACTTTGTCAAAGGCCTTTTGAAAATCAAGGTATATAATATCTACAGCTTTACTCTCATCGTAGAGGTTGAGGATATCGTAGAAGAAGTCAAAGAGGTTTGTTAAACAGGAAAGTTTTTTACGAAAGCCGTGTTGAGTATCTTTAAGTATGTTATTTTCCTCTAAGTGATTTACGAGTCTGTCTCGTATGACCGTTTCTAGCATTTTACATACAACTGAGGTTAAGCTAATTGGACGATAGTTACTGGGTAGGGATTTGCTGCCTTTCTTTAATATCGGTGTTACGTTGGCTAGCTTCCACTGATCAGGCATAGTTCCAGACTGCAAGGATTTATTGAATAGTAATGTTAGTGGTTTGGAGAGCTCATCCTTAGCTTCCTTTAGAACTCTAGGCGAGATTGTATCAGGTCCTGGCGTTTTATTTACCTTGAGTTTATCTAAACAATTCAATACTTCTCTCTCTGTAACGGTGATATTGCTTAGAACATCTGAATTATCAATCTGAATCGGCGATGGTGTAGGGATATCACTGAGGTCTTCTGTTGTAAAAACTGATGCAAAGAAGGTATTGAGGGCATTACTCATTTGTACTTCGTCTTTGGTGTATTCTCCATTTTCATCGACTAACGGTCCAACAGTTGAAGTAACTACTTTTTTCTTTCTGATATAACTATAGAATTCTTTCGGGTTTGTTTTACTTTGATTCGCAATATGTAACTCTAAGGTCTTTTTACTTTGCTTAATTAACTTTTTGGCTTTGCGTCGTAACTCTACAAATTTCACCCGTTCTTCGTCATTTTGTGAGGATTGTAATCTATCATTAGCAATTTTTTTTAGCAAGCAGGCAGTTTGAAATATCTTTATTCCACCATTTGGGCTTATTATTATGGCCTGGACGCCATATTTTCGATGGTATGCAGTCTTGCACTGCTTTTAGGTAAGTGGTTTCGAATAACTTCCAAGATGTATTTATGTCGTTATTGTTAATTAAAAAGCTCCAGTCAGTTTCTTTAAACATGGCTCTAAGTTTATGGAAGCTTGCTTTCTTGAAATTAGGGACTTTTTCGATGCTACTATTTGGTTCGTTACTAGTAAACTTTAACCCTTAACTGTCGGCGAGCAACATAAGTCGAGTTAAATAAAGCTGGACTATGTGGCGGCGCTCGACATAGGTCGTGTGGCAATTTCAGCAAGTAATGTTGCTGAGAGAGAGAGACAAGTGGTGGCAGGAGAGTAGCGAGCGTATGACTGCTCCAGACCACCGCGGCGAACCTACTGACACGAATCCCACCTCCTCCCTCCCTCTCTCACTCGCTATATACGGAATTGTATGGGGAAAGTGCCTAATTACATGCTTTTTGCACTCGAGTTGCACGGTTATTGCAAGAAAACTAGCCATCATAAAAGGATCGTTATGGTGTCATTCGAAAGCTCTGTTTATGCCCTTTCAGGGATAGATACTTGTTTTACGTTCTGGGTCTTATTTAGGCATGAAAATGATCACGTAAACAGCCCTATTTTGGCTAAAAACACCCCGCTGGGCGGTACATATAAATAAACCGCCTAGGCCGCTAATAAGGTGTTAAAGTGAAAGTTATCGTATGATGGTCGCTGTTACTGAATTCATCACCAACATTCAAATTCTCTATTAATTCTTCTTTTGTTGCAAGTACAATGTCAAGCACGTTATTACCACGGGTCGGCGTTCGAACAAATTGATAAAGCGAACTCTCTTGCAAGTTCGTATACAAGTCATGTCCGGAGTGTGAAGTAAGAGTATCGCCCCACTTGGTCACAGGTAAATTAAAGTCGCCAAAAATTACGGTATCTTGTGAGTTACTTACATCTGCAATTTGTTCGTAAATTTCTCGGTCAGTTTGCACTGATTGAGCTGGAGGTCTGTATATTAACGCAAGTATTATTTTTGTACCTTTATTATTCTTTATTAGCACAAAAGATGTGTCAACGTTCACAATTTGAGGCTTTGACACGAGGGTCGGGTTAAGACTTTCTTTGATATAAAATAAAACGCCACCTCCATTTTTATTTATTCGGCTGTTCTCAAACAATACATAACCGGGAAGTGAATACTCTGCTAAAAAGTCTCTATCTTCTGTATTGAGCCAAGATTCTGTTATGCCAATCACATCATCATTTTCTGTAAACACTAGTTCCTCTAAATCTGAAAATGTGTTGCGTATGCTACGAGCGTTTGCATAGAAAAACTAAGGTTACTATCCTATTAACGTCCGCGGTGGCAGAGTGGGTTATAGCGCGGACCTGGGGTGACCGGACCTACTGAGGTCACTAACCAGGGTTCGAATCCCCGCGCCAGGCATTCCAAAACCGGGGTAGTTTTCAGGAGGGTTAAATTCCCATCGTTCACCCGGCATTTAATTTATTTTGAATGCATTACCTACAACAATGTTAAATAACCTTAGTATGATTTATTTGAATAGTTAAAGAGGGAAGGAACCCCTGTAACTATCTTTTGTTAACTTGACTTAGTGATGGAATACGAGCTTTTCCATCAGACGTTTTTTTAACCTGTTTCCATAGTTCATTAAGGGACTCAATCTAGATTAACATTAAGCTAAGTCTTGTTATATATGGCCATGTATAGTATACAATTCTTAGGGTAGGTCTAGTCTTTAGATGTTGCTAGGGGTATGTACAATGTCTACACTAGAGAGACTTCAATACAATATTGAGGCGATAGGTAAGCTACCTTACAGTTTTGGCATATGTTAATGAGAGTTAATAGGTTAATCTTACCTAACCTAACCTAACTTATTATTCAAGGATTCATTTTTATCTTGGTGGTGCCCGAAACATAACTTAGCCTAGATAAATATTGATTTAACCCTTGATGAAAATATGCACACCGACGCTGTTAGCTATAATATAAATAATTAATCACACACAATACTTTCACAAAACTATTCATTACTCTACAACAATACACAAATCAACCCTTCATCTTCTTTCAATATTCTAGGTGTATCTTTTTCATCCAATCTTTCTTGGAAAGTTCATATTACCACTATTGCTAAAACAGCTTCCCAGAAGTTCGGTGTGCTCATCCATCTCCGTGGGTTCTTCTCCCCAGGTGTCACCCATTCTGCACTTCTCGAAAGAATAGAGTCAAAAGCATTATACCTCATCAACTCACTTCCACTTCTACTTCCCTACAATCTCTTTCTACATGCTATGTTGCATCTCCTACACTTCCTCTCGCTATTTCAACAATAAGTGTCCTTCAGAGCTATCTCAGTGCATACCCTCTCCCATGCAGCGAATGTTAGTCACCCGCCTTTCAACACAGTCCCACCGTTAATTCTTTTAAACTTCGCATAGACAAACATCTTGCCTCTAATCCGCGACTGACTGTGTTTGTAAATGAAACACTTTATTTTCCCCACTCAGATCCAACAATGATTATTGCGTTTACAAATTACTACGATGTTACACTGTGTTATGTTACTAACCCAACTGT
>JBAKBP010006780.1:27500-45000 GCA_037953745.1 Lithodes maja | reverse complement strand
ATTGAGTGAAATTGAGAATAAAGGCCATCTACCATTACACGTATTTTTCTGTTATGAAGATAAGAAGAAATTAGTGGAACTAATGATGCAAGGCCGTAGTGTGACATCTTCGACAATAAGGATTGATGCCAGACTCTATCAAAATTATGCCTTTGATATATCCAGTGCTATTGTATGTGTTTCACCATGTTGGTCTGTAGCTTGATTGATTTGATGCGTAAGAACAACATAACATCATAACAACATAACATAAATTATCCTAAAATGTATACATCAATCAGTAAATATGTTTAATATATATATATATATATATATATATATATATATATATATATATATATATATATATATATATATATACATAATTTTAGTTTTTCTATTTGAATGAGGGAGACACAAGGCATAACTGCCTGCAGTGAGTGCCTCCCAAAGAGTTGAAAGAGTGACAGGGCCAAAATCAAGGGACGTTCGAGCGAAAATGTCTGGACACACGGAGTTTGAAGCAATTTAAGTCAAAGGAAAGGAAACAACTGTTTCTGGGAGAGAGTTCCAGAGCTCAGCAGTTGAATAGAAGAAAGTCTGAGCATTTCACTCTTGGGTTGGAGAGTTGCACAGAGTAGGGGTGGGATTGTGTTGCAAGGCGGGTACTACTTACCCTACGTAGAGGAGGTGGTATACACTGGGAAAGCTCTGAGGAACACTGATTATTGTAGTAGCGAGAGATGCAACATTGTGGCGAAGAGAGAGAGATTGCAGAGAGTTGGTGAGAGGACGGGAGTTAATGATACGAAAGGCTTTCCTTTCTACTTTGTCTAGGAGTGCGGTGTGAGGATCCTCCTCACACATGTGAACAATACTCAATACAAGGACGCACTGTGCACCTATACAGAGCAAGAAGCTGCACAGGGATAAAGAACCCCTTGAGGCGGTTGAGTACACCCAGCTTCTGGGAGGCTGCCTTAGCGAAACTGGTAATATGGTCTTTCCAATTGAGAGCAGAAGAAAAAGAAACACCAAGAACATTGAGAGAAGAAGAAGGGTTGATTTATGTATTGTTGAAGAATAAGGGATAGTCCTCTGGAGGTTCCTAACGGGTAGTAAGATGGATAAATTGAATCTTGGAAGCATTAAATGCAACAAGGTTTTCTCTACCCCAATTGGAAATAGTAGCTAGATCAGAAGATAAGTGTTTTATGGCTTCATTACGTTTGCTTTTGAGGGACTGCTGGCTGGAGCGTTCTGAAAAAACTAATTGAGTTGTGTAAGGTAGAGTCGTCTGCATAATTATGAATGGATGGGACTGGATGTACAGTTGAGAAGATCATTTATGAAAACTAGAAAGAGAATAGGAGATAGGACAGAACCCTGAGAAACACCCGAGTTGATAGGATGAGGAAGTGAGCAATGGCCCTTCACAACCGCAGCTATGGAACGGACGGAAAATAAACTAGAGACAAAGGCACAGATGGAGGGACAGAAACCGAAGGAGGACAGTTTGGAGATTTAAGATTTGTGCCAGACTATCGAAGGCCTTCGATATGTCTAGTGCAACAGAAAAAGTCTCACCGAAGTCCCGAAAGTTGGATGACCAAGATTTAGTAAGATATGAAAGAAGATCACCAGTAGAGCAACCCTTAAGGAAGCCATACTTACGATCTGAGCAGATTATGAGAAGAGAAATTCTTAACAAATTTGGAAACTAGAATCGTTTCAAAATCTTTAGAGATACAAGAGATGAGAGCAATTGGACGATAGTTGGAGGGCTTAGAGCGGTCACCCTTCTTTGGGACAGGTTGAATGAGAGAAAACTTCCAGAAAGAAGGGAAGACGTTAGAGGAGAGACAGAGACGAAAAAGTTTACCTAGGCAGGGGCTCGGCACGGAAGCACAGTTTTTTAGTACAACAGGAGGAACACCGTCCGGACCATATATACCCCTTCTTCGTATTAAGCTCAGAGAGGGAAGAAAGAACATCTTTAGAAGAGATTAGGATATTAGGCATAAGTAGGAGAGAGGTGGGTGGAGAGATGACGGAATCATCCAAGGTAGAGTTTCTAGCAAATGTTTGAGCAAAGAGTTCAGCTTTGTCAGAGGAAGAAGTGATGGTTGTGCCATCAGAGTGGAAAAGTGGAGGGAAAGACGAGGAAGAAAAATTGTTGTAGAGGTTTTTGGCTAGATGCCAGAAAACTTGGAAAGAACTAGAGTTGGATAGTTCAGTGCATAATTATATTATAGGGTTCGTAAAAAGAAAAAAATTATCGCTATAATGGCATTATGATGTGGCTGTGATGAGTGAAGTAAACATAACAAACTACACATTCAGTCTTTTACCATTCTGTCTACTAATCCTATTAATTTACAGTCATTAACCCTTAACCATCGGCGCGCAACATATGCCGAGTTAAAGAAAACGTGCCCATATGCGAGCCTCGACAGATGTTGAGTGCAATTTTGAGCACGTAATGTGCTGTGAGAGAGAGCTGAGCGGTGCGAGGAGCATAGATTCCCTCCTGACCGCTCGCCACCACCGCCGTGGGTCGACTGGAATTTATTACACCCTCCTCCACCCTCTCTCACTCGCTACACAGGGAATTATGTAAGGAAATTACCTTATTTTTAGGGTTTTTGCACTCGTGTTGCACGATCGTTGCAAGAGAACCAGTGGTCATAGAAGGATGGTTCGGGTGTCATTGGAAAGCTCTGTTTACGCCCTTCCAGGGATAGATACTTGCATTACGCTCTGGGTCTTGTTTATGCATGAAAAAGAGCACGGAACAACCCCATTTAGGGTAAAACCAACCGCATGGCGGGTAATAGAAGTTACTGACCCACCCGCTCGTAATGTGTTAATCTGCCAAGTGATAACAGTGTGCTAAATATCTATAAATAATTATAATCTTCTCCATACCAGTTTGCTCTAGTAATCCGATATTTCCATCATCATTTTGTGGATTTTGACAACATTTAGAATGCCACGCATTTTTTTTACCAGAGCCCAGTAACTAACGAAATTTAATGTTTCACTATCATGCCGTTCATCAGGATTGGTCAGTCATAAACATTATTGCCTTGATAGCGTCAACTGAACGCACCCTATCTGCTTGTATATCTATATATTATTTGTTTTCTTCTATTGAGGTATATTTTATCCCTAATTAGAAAAAAAAAAATCATCTTCAGATAAACCAGTACCACAACTACCTGATGACATAATTATGTACACCTACCACAACTAACACCATCCCTGACACAACTACCACCATCCCAGACACAATTACCACCATCCCAGACACAACTACCACCATCCCAGACACAACTACCACCATCCCAGACACAACTACCACCATCCCAGACACAACTACCACCATCCCTGACACAACTACCACCATCCCTGACACAACTACCACCATCCCAGACACAACTACCACCATCCCAGAAACAACTACCACCAGCCCTGACACAACTACCACCATCCCTGACACAACTACCACCATCCCAGACACAACTACCACCATCCCAGACACAACTACCACCATCCCAGACACAACTACCACCATCCCTGACACAACTACCACCATCCCTGACACAACTACCACCATCCCAGACACAACTACCACCATCCCTGACACAACTACCACCATCCCTGACACAACTACCACCATCCCTGACACAACTACCACCATCCCTGACACAACTACCACCATCCCAGACACAACTACCACCATCCCAGAAACAACTACCACCAGCCCTGACACAACTACCACCATCCCTGACACAACTACCACCATCCCAGACACAACTACCACCATCCCAGACACAACTACCACCATCCCAGACACAACTACCACCATCCCTGACACAACTACCACCATCCCTGACACAACTACCACCATCCCAGACACAACTACCACCATCCCAGAAACAACTACCACCAGCCCTGACACAACTACCACCATCCCTGACACAACTACCACCATCCCAGACACAACTACCACCATCCCAGAAACAACTACCACCATCCCTGACACAACTACCACCATCCCAGACACAACTACCACCATCCCAGACACAACTAACACCATCCCTGACACAACTACCACCATCCCTGACACAACTAACACCATCCCTGACACAACTACCACCATCCCAGACACAACTACCACCATCCTAGACACAACTAACACCATCCCTGACACAACTACCACCATCCCAGACACAATTACCACCATCCCAGACACAACTAACACCATCCCTGACACAACTACCACCATCCCAGACACAATTACCACCATCCCAGACACAACTACCACCATCCCTGACACAACTACCACCATCCCAGACACAACTACCACCATCCCAGACACAATTACCACCATCCCAGACAAAACTACCACCACCCCTGACACAACTACCGCCATTCCAGACATAACTACCACCATTCCAGACACAACTACCACCATCCCAGAAACAACTACCACCAGCCCTGACACAACTACCACCATCCCAGACACAACTACCACCATCCCAGACACAACTACCACCATCCATGACACAACTACCACCATTCCAGACACAACTACCACCATCCCAGAAACAACTACCACCAGCCCTGACACAACTACCACCATCCCAGACACAACTACCACCATCCCAGACACAACTACCACCATCCCTCACACAACTACCACCATTCCAGACATATCTACCACCATTCCAGACACAACTACCACCATCCCAGAAACAACTACCACCATCCCTGACACAACTACCACCATCCCAGACACAACTACCACCATCCCAGACACAACTACCACCATCCCTGACACAACTACCACCATTCCAGACATAACTATCACCATCCCAGACACAACTACCACCATCCCAGACACAACTACCACCATCCCTGACACAACTACCACCATTCCAGACAAAACTACCACCATCCCAGAAACAACTACCACCAGCCCTGACACAACTACCACCATCCCAGACACAACTACCACCATCCCAGACACAACTACCACCATCCCTGACACAACTACCACCATTCCAGACATATCTACCACCATTCCAGACACAACTACCACCATCCCAGAAACAACTACCACCATCCCTGACACAACTACCACCATCCCAGACACAACTACCACCATCCCAGACACAACTACCACCATTCCAGACATAACTACCACCATCCCAGACACAACTACCACCATCCCAGACACAACTACCACCATCCCAGACACAACTATCACCATCCCTGACACAACTACCACCATTCCAGACACAACTACCACCATCCCAGACACAACTACCACCATCCCTGACACAACTACCACCATTCCAGACATAACTACCACCATCCCAGACACAACTACCACCATCCCAGACACAACTATCACCATCCCTGACACAACTACCACCATTCCAGACACAACTACCACCATTCCAGACACAACTACCACCATCCCAGACACAACTACCACCATCATAGGCACAACTACCACCATCCCAGACACAACTACCACTATCCCAGACACAACTACCACTATCCCAGACACAACTACCACCATCCCAGACATAACTACCACTATCCCAGACACAACTACCACTATCCCAGACACAACTACCACTATCCCAGACACAACTACCACTATCCCAGACACAACTACCACCATCATAGACACAACTACCACTATCCCAGACACAACTACCACTATCCCAGACACAACTACCACTATCCCAGACACAACTACCACTATCCCAGACACAACTACCACTATCCCAGACACAACTACCACTATCCCAGACACAACTACCACTATCCCAGACACGATTACCACCATCCCAGACACAACTACCACTATCCCAGACACAACTACCACTATCCCATACACAACTACCACCATCTCAAACACAACTACCACCATCCCATACACAACTACCACCATCTCAAACATAACTACCACCATCCCAGACACAAGTACCACCCTCACAGACGATACTACCACCATCCCAGACACAACTACCACTATCCCAGACACAACTACCATCATCACAGACACAACTACCACCCATACAGTACAGACGATACTACCACCATTCTACATGCAACTACCAATATTTCCTCAACTACTACAATTCTTATCTTACAAGCACTACCCCTGGATCATCACAAACAGCATTCACTAGTACCACCGCTACACCAACAATAACCAGCGCTGGACCGTATGCCAACTGCACTCAGAATGGTAAGATATATGAATATTCAACATGATAGGATTTATGGACACTCATAATTGTAAGATTGTTTCCAGTCAGAAGGGTAAGATTGACGGGCATTCAGAATGGTAAGATTAGTGTCAGATAGCATGGTAAGAATACTCAGAATTGTTAGATACACGGACACTCTGATTGGTAAGAACTATGGCCATTAAGAATGGTAAGATTTACTGACACTCAGAATATTAACCCCTTCTGTACCGGCGACGTCGTTTTGCATTTATTCTGCCTACTAGTAGACGATTATATTCAGTTTAAAAAGGGCCTCCAGCAATTAACAGACTTTGAATTATCTCATTTAACCCTTTTTACTACCACAGATCCTTCCTAAACTGCACAAAATCGTCTAAATGTAGCTAAAACAAATTAAAGAAGAAGTCACCGGTACAGAAGGGGTAAATAGTTACGGACATTCAGAAATATAAGAGTTACGGACAATCAGATTATAATACCTACGGACACTTATGCAGAATGATTAGATTTACCGCCACTCAGTTTGGTAAAACTAAGGCACGCTCAGAATGGAAAGATGGACACTCAAAATGGCTTGATTTATGGACACTCATAATGGTAAGATGGACACTCAGAACTATAAGATGGACACTCAGAATAGCTATATTTATGGACACTCAGATTGGGAAGATGGACACTCATAATGGCTATATTTATGGACACTCTGATTTGTATGATGGAAACTCAGAAGGGCTAGCTTTATGGACACTCAGAATGACTAGTTTTATGGACACTCAGAATGGTAATATGGACAGTCAGAAGCGCTAGATTTATGGACACTCAGAATGGGTAAATGTATGGCCACTCAGAATGGCTAGCTTTATGGGCACTCATAATGGTAAGATGGTGACTCAGAATGGTAAGATGGTCACTCAGAATGGTAAGATGGACACTCAGCATGGCTAGATTTATGGACACTCATAATAGCAAGGTTTATAGGCACTCAGAATGGTTAGCTCTATGGACACTCAGAATGGCCAGCTGTATAGTCACTCAGATTGGTGAGATGGACACTCAGAAAGGCTAGCTTTATGGACACTCAGAATAGTAAGATGGACACTCAGAATTGCTAGTTTTATGGACACTCGGAATGGCTAGATTTATGGACACATAGAATAGTTAGATGGACACTCAGAATGGTAAGATGGACACTCAGAATATTTAGATGGACACTCAGAATGGCTAGATTTATGGACACTCAAATGGTTAGCTTTATGGTTTTATAGCTTTATGGTAATTTTTCTAAATATCGATTATCTACAACCCCATCTTTCCTAGAGCCCATAACTCGCAAGTGGCCAACCAAGAGTTCATTTTGCCCGTGTAACCTAAGTACAGTTAAGGGGAAGTTATATTATATATTTTGTTTGTTTATATTACCAGTAAGTATATTTGTTACCGTTTGCTCCCGAAAAATATATCAAACTTAAATCAAATACCCCCGAGTAAAATGTGTACATTTGTCGGTATATATTTGTCCCGGCCTCCTAAATTACAGGGGAAAGGTCTTAAAATGGCCAAACTAACTGAGCGAATGTCTTAAAATCACATAAGTAATTGGACTAAACATGAAGGAGAAGAGGTTCAGAATATAACTCAATACTTCCCCATAAAAGAGCGTCATGTTATACTGAAAGGTTAGACAGTTGACATTATATTTACTGGGTATTCCTCTACAGGTCAGAGCTTCGTGGAGAAGTGCCCACGTTGTGCTAATCTGAGGGAAATATACAATAAAATGCTGAAGGGGGTAGTGCTTGTTTCTTTATCTATATATTTATTTATTCATATATTTGTTTTCATTATCCTCCCTAGACCTCCATTAATCTTAAACTAACACCCACTAGACCTCATTTCATGACAAATTCTGCCGAAACATGTTCCGGCCGAATTTCTGCCGAAAAATTATCTGACCGAAGGCCAATTCCTTCTAAATTTACAGGCTGGCTATCGCTCGCCATAATTTAGTTTTACATCTAAATGGCACAAAAGGTCTTAATAATGGCAAAGAAATGGGGCAGAAGGTCTGAAAATCGACAAAATAAAATGGAACGAACGTTTTAAAATCTCAGAACTAATATGCTAAGCATGAGGGAGAATGGGGGCCTGAGAAAAAAACGACTACCTCCCCCATAAGATACTAAACCCATTCAGTACCTGTGACATCCTTTTAATTCTATTCTGGCAACTATTAGACGATTATTATTCTGTGTAGGAAGGACGTTTACCAACTTAGAGGCTACAGACCATCTCAATTAATCGTTTTTGCTACCATATTTCCTTCCTAAGCTTCATATAATCGTCTAAATTGTAGCTGAAATTACATAAAAAAAAGCCGTCGCTGGTCCAGTCTGGGTTATAAATATATATTGATAATATATCCTTGGTAACAGTAATACCCATAATAAACTAATAATATACCCATAATATACCTATAATACACCTATATAATATACCCTCAATATACTCATAATATACCTATAATACACCTATATAATATACCCTCAATATACCCATAATATACCTATAATACACCTATATAATATACCCTCAATATACTCATTATATACCTATAATACACCTATATAATATACCCTCAATATACCCATAATATACCTATAATATACCTATATAATATACCCTCAATATACCCATAATATACCTATAATACACCTATATAATATACCCTCAATATACCCATAATATACCTATAATACACCTATATAATATACCCTCAATATACCCATAATATACCTATAATATACCTATATAATATACCCTCAATATACCCATAATATACCTATAATACACCTATATAATATACCCTCAATATACCCATAATATACCTATAATACACCTATATAATATACCCTCAATATACCCATAATATACCTATAATATCACCTATATAATATACCCTCAATATACCCATAATATACCTATAATACACCTATATAATATACCCTCAATATACCCATATATACTATAATACACCTATATAATATACCCTCAATATACCCATAATATACCTATAATACACCTATATAATATACCCTCAATATACCCATAATATACCTATAATACACCTATATAATATACCCTCAATATACCCATAATATACCTATATATACCTTTATAATATACCTCAATATACCCATTATACCTATAATACACCTATATAATATACCCTCAATATAAAATTATACCTATAATATACCATATAATATACCCTCAATATACCCATAATATACCTATAATATACCTATATAATATTCCCTCAATATACCCTAATATACTATAATACACCTATGTATATACCCTCAATATACCCATAATATACCTATAATATACCTATATAATATACCTCAATATACCCATAATATACCTATATATACCTATATAATATACCCTCAATATACCCATAATATACCTATAATATACCTATATAATATACCCTCAATATACCCATAATATACCTATAATATACCTATATAATATACCCTCAATATACCCATAATATACCTATAATACCTATATAATATACCCTCAATATACCCATAATATACCTATAATATACCTATATAATATACCCTCAATATACCCATAATATACCTATAATATACCTATATAATATACCCTCAATATACCCATAATATACCTATAATATACCTATATAATATATCCTCAATATACCCATAATATACCTATAATATACCTATATAATATACCCTCAATATACCCATAATATACCTATAATATACCTATATAATATACCCTCAATATACCCATAATATACCTATAATACCTATATAATATACCCTCAATATACCCATAATATACCTATAATATACCTATATAATATACCCTCAATATACCCATAATATACCTATAATATACCTATATAATATACCCTCAATATACCCATAATATACCTATAATATACCTATATAATATACCCTCAATATACCCATAATATACCTATAATACCTATATAATATACCCTCAATATACCCATAATATACCTATAATATACCTATATAATATACCCTCAATATACCCATAATATACCTATAATATACCTATATAATATACCCTCAATATACCCATAATATACCTATAATATACCTATATAATATACCCTCAATATACCCATAATATCCCTATAATACCTATATAATATACCCTCAATATACCCATAATATACCTATAAATATACCAATATAATATACCCTCAATATACCCATAATATACCTATAATACCTATACTATAGCTATGGTAACAGTAATAGCCAGTATGTCCTAAAGCTTTGTGTGAGTATATTGCTAATTCAAATTTATGGCTCAGTATATATATATATATATATATATATATATATATATATATATATATTATATATATATATAATCATACTGATAATAATATATTACTGTATATTAATTTGTATGTTTGCAATTTCAGCTACATAATGTACTAATCATATTCCTTTTCAAAATCCTCCCTTCCTCCTCCTCCACTATATTCTTCTCTTAAGGAGGGTTGGGTTTTTTTTCTGGCCCCCCATCTCCCTCATGTTTAGACCCATTAGTTTTCAGATTAAATGACGTTCGGCCCATTAGTTTTCGCGAGTTTTGGACCTTTCACCCCATTTAGTTGTCAATATTGAGACCTTTCGTGCCATTTAGGTGTCGTCTTTCTCTCCTGGCGAGCGATAGCAAACTTGTATTTTAAGAGGAACCGGCTTTCGGCCGGCACATTTTTATATAGAACAATGAACAAATATATCTTGAAAGAGGGTCTGGGGGGGGAGGGGGGGGTATTATTTTAACATTGATGGAGACTTTAGGAGGAAACTAACAAAATTATAAATATATATACTGTATATGTATATATATATTTCCTCATATGTATATATATATATATAGACAGTATATATATATATATATATATAAATATTATATATATATATATATATATATATATATATATATATATATATATATATATATATATATATATATATGAGGAAATTAATACATCCATTCCCCCCCCCCCTCCCTTAAACACTTCAGGTTCCTATAGATTATTTTCTAGATGAACAGAAACATAGGCAACATAGAGTGTAAGACTAATCCGTCTTTCCCTGATTAGGAATTGATTTGGAATATTTGTATGTTATTTCTAATATGCTTTCATTGTTCGGCAGGAAAGGACAGGGGTTCTCGTAAGAGACTCCAATTTGAGTTGCTTTAAGGGTGCCCACCTCGCTGTTTTCTCTTTCTCTCTCTCTCTCTCTCTTTTGCTTTTATCCATTCGGCCCATTCAGCCTACTGTTTTAAGACGTTTACCCCCCTCCAGGTGTCAATATTTTCCTGGCGAGCGGTAGCCAGCCAGCATATATACTGTATATTTTTGTTTTGACAGCAAGGTAAATTTGAAAAAAAAAATCGATAGAAAAATTTCTCCGGCAAAGCCGGATTTCTCCATACAATGCTGGCTCGCTATCGCTCGCCAGGAAGAAATCGACACCTGGATGGGGATAAGCGTCTTAAAACAGTTGGCTGAATGGGGCCGAATGGATACAAGCCAGGGAAGAGAGAAAAGGAGAGAAAGATTAAAAAAGCCAGTGATCCCCCTTAAAGGAAGAGGCTGGGGTTCTCGAGTAAGGCAAACCCAGGGTTTATATTCCCAGTATATCTGGGTGTATAAATCTTGGGGGGACTCGGGGGCTCCGGCTTGATGATCCTCTAGGGTTGATAGCTTCTAAAGTCTTATTTTAGCTAACTAATTAAGCTCCACAGGTTACCTCGTTAGATATTATAGTCTCTTCACTATAATTCTCTATAACTCTTAACCTCTGTAACTCAAAATGGGTAAGACAATATGGACTGTACATTTCATCCCCTATTACTTGGCTGACTCTTCCCAAATAGTAAAAACATTTGTTGGATCACTCAAGTTCTCTTTTATTTATAGAGGTTAGTGGTCAAGACTTTGTTAAAGGGGGAGGTGTTTGTTTTCTCCCTCATGTTCAGTTCCATTAGCCTTTCAGATTTAAGACGTTCGTTCCATTAGTTTGGCTATTATAAGACCGTTCGCCCCATGTATTTGTCAATATAATCACCTTTCATGCCATTTAGGTTTCCATGTTTTCCTGGCGAGCTATAGCGAGCCTGTAATACTAGGAAAAGCCAGGATATGTTTTACCGAAAACATTTAACAATTTATTTTGAAGGGGATCTGTTTTTCTTTTGTTAAAGCTTGATGGAAGTCTATCGAGGTTACTATAAAATAAAACAATTATATAACTAAAGGAACGAAAGCCTAACCACTAGCCCCTTAACCCGTTCAGTACCGATGACATCCTTATCATTATATTCTGGCAACTATTAGACGATTTTGTTCAGCTTGGGAAGGACGTTTACCCAATAAAAAACTGAAGACTATCTCAATTAATCCTTTTAGCTACCATACATCCTTCCTAAGTTTCACAAAAGCGTCTAAATGTAGTAAAATCCAATAATAAAGACGTTGCCGGTACAGTAGGGGTTAATTGGTCACATATAGTAGTTCCAAAGACACAGGCACAGGATATGTCGTTATAGTAGTTAACGCTTACAGTAAGGACGATTTTATAAAGCTTAGGAAGGATATTTGGTAGCTACAAGGATTAATTGAGATAGTCTTTAATCTTTTAACGGGCAGACAAACTTCCGAAGCTGAATAGAAGCGTCTAATAGTTGCCATAACATAACGAAAAGGATATCACCGGTACTGAATAGGTTAAGTTTGTGTTTCACATTTTTTTTTTAGAATTTGAATACTTGGTATTCATTAAACCTTTATGAAAGACAAAATAGCCATAATTATGTCCATGTTTTCTTGTTTTAATGCACTGTATAATTGATTAATACTAAAATATTTTGTCATCTTACATATATACATCACTTTAGTTAAGCGTATTCTCTCTCTCTCTCTCTCTGCCGTGTGTGTGTTTGTGTATGTATGTATGTGTGTGTGTGCGTATGTGTGTGTGTGTGCGTGTGTTATCAAAGTTGTTAAAATGAATTGTAAACCAATTCTATGTATTTGAAGTATTCCTTAATTATCAAACTGAAGGTGTCAATTGGAGTCCGAACACAGGCAAACAATATCCTTGCAATTGCTTCAAACTCCGTATGTCCAGGCATTTTGGTTTGAGCATTCCTTGATTTTGGCTCTGTTGCTCTTTCAACTCTGGGGGAGGCACTCGTCACAGATAGTTTTGTGTGTCTCCCTCATCAACATAGGAAAAACATTAGAAACCAAAAACATTCGTCATCCAAGGTAAAATACAAATAAAAGTAAACTCCTTTGGATATATTGCTGATGATATACTTGTCTATCCTTGCAATTGATGGGTAGTCGACAGCAATAATATTTAAGGGGTAATTTCCACTTGGGGGATTATTCTCTGCACCCCTTTCTTCCGCTTGTTAAGCCCCAATGGTTTTGAGATTTTAATATGTTCGCCTCCTTAGCTTGGGATTTGAAGAACTTTCGCCCCATTTCTGTCAATGATAATACCTTTTGTGCCATTTAGTTGTCGATGTTTTTCCTGACGATTGATAGCGAGCCTGTAATTTAAGAGAAACCGGCCTTCGACTGGGATATTTGTCTCTGTACAAATCTGAAAGTGGGTCTAGGGGGAGAAATGTTAAGCTCAATGGAGGTTTAGGGGACAAACTAACAATCTCCCCTCAACCCATTCTGTACGTCCATTTAACTTAATTCTGGCTGTTATTATACGATTATACTCAGTTTAAAAAGGGCCTCCAGCAATGAACAGGTTTCGAACTATTTCACTTAACACTTTTTATTTCAACAGATCATTCTTAAAAACTGGAGAAAGTCGTCTAAATATAGCTAGAGTAAAATAACAAAAAGGTGTCGCCGGTACAGAAGGGGTTAAAACACTTACGTCTGTCCTAACCATAATTATTTAGGCTACACAACGTCCCTCCAAACAACACCACTCAATATTATTATTATTATTGTTATTATTATTATTATTATTATTATTAATAATACTATTATTATTATTATTATTATTATTATTATTATTGTTATTATTATTATTATTACAACCTCCCTCCAAACAACACCACTCAATATTATTATTATTATTGTTATTATTATTATTATTATTATTATTAATAATACTATTATTATTATTATTATTGTTATTATTATTATTATTATTATTATTAATAATACTATTATTATTATTATTATTGTTATTATTATTATTATTATTATTATTATTATTATTATTACAACCTCCCTCCAAACAACACCACTCAATATTATTATTATTATTGTTATTATTATTATTATTATTATTATTAATAATACTATTATTATTATTATTATTATTATTATTATTGTTATTATTATTATTATTACAACCTCCCTCCAAACAACACCACTCAATATTATTATTATTATTGTTATTATTATTATTATTATTATTATTATTAATAATACTATTATTATTATTATTATTATTATTATTATTGTTATTATTATTATTATTACAACCTCCCTCCAAACAACACCACTCAATATTATTATTATTATTGTTATTATTATTATTATTATTATTATTAATACTATTATTATTATTATTATTATTATTATTATTACAACCTCCCTCCAAACAACACCACTCAATATTATTATTATTATTGTTATTATTATTATTATTATTATTATTAATACTATTATTATTATTATTATTATTATTATTATTACAACCTCCCTCCAAACAACACCACTCAATATTATTATTATTATTGTTATTATTATTATTATTATTATTATTATTAATACTATTATTATTTTTATTATTATTATTACAACCTCCCTCCAAACAACACCACTCAATATTATTATTATTATTGTTATTATTATTATTATTATTATTATTAATACTATTATTATTATTATTATTATTATTATTATTATTATTATTATTACAACCTCCCTCCAAACAACACCACTCAATATTATTATTATTATTGATATTATTATTATTATTATTATTATTATTAATACTATTATTATTATTATTATTATTATTATTATTGTTATTATTATTATTATTATTACAACCTCCCTCCAAACAACACCACTCAATATTATTATTATTATTATTATTATTACCATTATTATTAATATTATTATTATTATTATAATTATTATTGTTATTATTATTATTATTATTATTATTACCATTATTATTACTATTATTATTATTATTATTATTATTATTACCATTATTATTACTATTATTATTATTATTATTATTATTATTATTATTTGTAGCAATAATATAGAGTACCGGTATAAGTGAAAATGCTTACAATAATGGTATTTTGGGGGCAATAGAATAAAGCTTGATGGAGATCTAGGGAGGAAACTAAAATATATAATAAAAAGATGCATAAATGAACAAATAAATACGCTCATCCCCCCTTAAGTACGCTCATCCCCCCTAAACATATACCCGAGTGGGTGTTTTCGCCCAATCAATGTTCACTCTCTCAAGGTTGTCACACCAGTACGTAGTAGTTCGTTTCACAGGCTACAGTAGCTTGAATTATATCTCTTCAGTGCAATGATATCTTATTGTTTGTATTATATATGCCACAATAGGCCTACAGTTGAATGCAAGTACAATGTTGTGGATAAGGACGCCAAGGCATTATATAAATGTTTTATTAGTAGTATTAGTAGCACTATTATTAACATTATTATTATTATTATTAGTAGTAGTATCATTATTATTATTATTATTGGAGCTGTCGTGGTATAACGGGCTAAGGCTCTAGCGCTATGTTGGTGACGACTAGCCGCGTGGGTTCGAATCTCGGCTATGCTACGACAGTTTCCAGTGCTATATAGCCTTCGTGGCTTAGTGCTGTAGAATTAATTACAGTTGGGGATATCCCCCAGATGAAATTAATTCATAAGGTTATTCAACCTTATTATTATTATTATTATTATTATTATTATTATTATTTTTTGTAGCAATAATATAGAGTACCGGTATAAGTGAAAATGCTTACAATAATGGTATTTTGGGGGCAATAGAATAGTGTAACTTGTGGTCAGTTTTCTATAAATCTAAAACGACTTGTTAAATACTAGGAAAGGGGCGGGACCTTCGTTTTAAATAATACTAGATTTTATAGTGCCAGCTAGGATAGCTTAACATTAGGTTACTGCTATGATATGTAAGGTATGTGTGTCGAATGCAAGACAAAGCAGCTGAATGCAAGGTTGGTCATTAGAACTCGGTCGAACAAAAACTCATCCACATGAATAAAACCTAACCTAACCTAGCCTAACATTAAGGGGAGGTATTTAGTTTGTTCCCTACGTTTCCATCAAGCTTAAAATTACACCCCCTAGACCCCCTTTCAAGATAAATTTGTACATTTTTCGGTAGAAAAATGTCCCGGCCAGAGGCCGGTTGCTCTAAAATTACAGGCTCGCTATCGCTCGCCAGGAAAAAATCGACACCTAAATGGCACGAAAGGTCTTAAAATTGACATAAATGGGGCAAAATGTCTTAAAATGTCCAAACTACTGGGCCGAACGTCTTAAAATCTCAAGAGCAATGGGGCTAAACATGAGGGAGAAAGGGGTCCAGAAAAAAATCCCTCAAGTGGAAATCTCCCCTTAACTAGCCTAAAATGATCTAGCTTTACCTAACGCCTAACCTAAAAGCAAGACATCTCAAACAGTTATGAACCGACGTTCACGCAGTATTTTCATGTTCGAGGCGATCTCTAGAGCGCATAATTATCTCCGCCAGGGCAGGTTGAGGTACGTGCTTTCCCTTGTAACTATTTGATTTTCATTATCTTTCATCCTCATCTTTCAACTTTGTCTATTGGGGACCCGCAGAAGGCTGTTTATGGTCAACGTGATGTGCGGGCGTATAAGGCACAATTTACAACTAGGACAGTCAAGGTATTATACATGATAATATATTTAACCCTTTCTAGATACTCATACGCATATATTTTTCGTTTTCCGGCTATTATTAGACGATTTCGCTTAGATAAAGAAGGGTATATGGAAGGGTACAGAAGGGTATTTGGAAGGGTACAGAAGGGTATTTGAGATAGTTATTACTCCTAGAATTCCCGCAGAACCTTCC
>JBAKBP010006780.1:20000-22500 GCA_037953745.1 Lithodes maja | reverse complement strand
GCAAACGCTCGTAGCATACGCAATAAATTTTCAGATTTAGAGGAGCTAGTGTTTACAGAAAATTATGATGTGATTGGCATAACAGAATCTTGGCTCAATACAGAAGATAGAGACTTTTTAGCAGAGTATTCACTTCCCGGTTATGTAATGTTTGAGAAAAGCCGAATAAATCGAAATGGAGGTGGCGTTTTACTTTATATCAAAGAAAGTCTTAACCCTACCCTCTTGTCAAAACCTCAAATTGTGAACGTCGACGCATCTTTTGTGCTAATAAAGAATAATAAAGGTACCAAAATAATACTTGCATTAATATACAGACCTCCAGCTCAATCAGTGCAAACTGACCGAGAAATTTATGAACAAATTGCAGATGTAAGTAACTCACAAGATACCGTAATTTTTGGCGACTTTAATTTACCTGTGACCAAGTGGGGCGATACTCTTACTTCACACTCCGGACATGACTTGTATACGAACTTACAAGAGAGTTCGCTTTATCAATTTGTTCGAACGCCGACCCGTGGTAATAACGTTCTTGACATTGTACTTGCAACAAAAGAAGAATTAATAGAGAATTTGAATGTTGGTGATGAATTCAGTAACAGCGACCATCGTACGATAACTTTCACTTTAAAGTTTACTAGTAACGAACCAAATAGTAGCATCGAAAAAGTCCCTAATTTCAAGAAAGCAAACTTCCATAAACTTAGAGCTATGATTAAAGAAACTGACTGGAGCTTTTTAATTAACAATAATGACATAAATACATCTTGGAAGTTATTCGAAACCACTTACCTAAAAGCAGTGCAAGACTGCATACCATCGAAAATACGGCGTCCAGGCCATAATAATAAGCCCAAATGGTGGAATAAAGATATTTCAAACTGCCTGCTTGCTAAAAAATTTGCTAATGATAGATTAAAATCCTCACAAAATGACGAAGAACGGGTGAAATTTGTAGAGCTACGACGCAAAGCCAAAAAGTTAATTAAGCAAAGTAAAAAGACCTTAGAGTTACATATTGCGAATCAAAGTAAAACAAACCCGAAAGAATTTTATAGTTATATCAGAAAGAAAAAAGTAGTTACTTCAACTGTTGGACCGTTAGTCGATGAAAATGGAGAATACACCAAAGACGAAGTACAAATGAGTAATGCCCTCAATACCTTCTTTGCATCAGTTTTTACAACAGAAGACCTCAGTGATATTCCTACACCATCGCCGATTCAGATTGATAATTCAGATGTTCTAAGCAATATCACCGTTACAGAGAGAGAAGTATTGAATTGTTTAGATAAACTCAAGGTAAATAAAACGCCTGGACCTGATACAATCTCACCTAGAGTTCTGAAGGAAGCTAAGGATGAGCTCTCCAAACCACTGACATTACTATTCAATAAATCCTTGCAGTCTGGAACTATGCCTGATCAGTGGAAGCTAGCCAACGTAACACCGATATTCAAAAAAGGCAGCAAATCCCTACCCAGTAACTATCGTCCAATTAGCTTAACCTCAGTTGTATGTAAAATGCTAGAAACGGTCATACGAGACAGACTCGTAAATCACTTAGAGGAAAATAACATACTTAAAGATACTCAACACGGCTTTCGTAAAAAACGTTCCTGTTTAACAAACCTCTTAGACTTCTTCCACGATATCCTCAACCTCTGCGATGAGAGTAAAGCTGTAGATATTATATACCTTGATTTTCAAAAGGCCTTTGACAAAGTTCCCCACAAACGTTTACTGCTAAAACTAAAAGCGCATGGAATACAAGACGGTATGTTGAAATGGATAGAAAATTGGCTCAGCGACAGAAAGCAAAGAGTAGTCATAAACGGTAAGGCATCTAAATGGACCAATGTAAGTAGCGGGGTACCCCAGGGATCGGTACTAGGACCAATTCTCTTTCTAATTTACATCAACGACATAGATGAGGGCCTCACCTGTACAATCTCAAAATTTGCTGACGATACAAAAATTGCAAACAGCGTACTCTCAAAAGAACAAGTTGACGATATGCAACACAATCTAGATAAATTGTCATGTTGGGCCCAAATTTGGCAAATGAGTTTCAATGCGGATAAATGTAAATTACTACATATCGGATACCTAAATGAGAAAGCAAACTATTCGATGAATGGCACTCAGCTTAAGAATGTAAACAGAGAAACCGATCTGGGAGTAACAATATCGAGTAACCTAAAACCGAGTCAACAATGTTCAGAAGTTGTTAAGAAGGCAAACAAAATAATTGGCTTTATAGGCAGGTCATTTGAGCATAAATCCAAAGAAGTTATCCTAACCCTTTACAATTCCTTAGTCCGCCCTCTTCTGGAATACTGCGTTCAATCCTGGTGCCCTTATTACCAAAAAGATATAAACAAGCTAGAACGAGTTCAACGTAGAGTTACCAAAATGATACCTAGCCTAAAGAACAAACCATACGAAGAGCGTCTTAGAGAATTAAATCTATTTCCTTTAACCCAGCGCAGATTAA
>JBAKBP010006780.1:0-15000 GCA_037953745.1 Lithodes maja | reverse complement strand
TGCCTGCGACATATTATTCATTCTCGAATATATTGTACTGTACATAATTATACCAACTGCGCTAAGGTAGCTTAATGATTAGACAATTGGAAGGGGTAATTGATGGGTCACTTAACCACAGGAAGGCCTCGCTAGGAATTACTCCTGAACCTGAATACATTCATATTAATTCACAAACCCACCTATTAATTTACAACTGTACAGTACCTACAGTGATTAATGAAATCAATGCAACTAATGAATATACTATTATTTTGTGGTATTCCAAGGGCTCGAACCTAGGATTCTCACACCGAAAATAGAAGAAAGAGTATTGTTTCCTGCATGGGGGTTGGAAAGTTGCACAGAGAAGGGGTGGGGGGCAGGGGGTTGCAAGCCGTATATATATATATATATATATATATATATATATATATATATATATATGTTTCTAGTCTCTCAGTGGGGATCGAACCATCGACCATCAGAACGATAGCCGACGCTTAATCAATTACACCACGGCAGACTGCCGTGGTGTAATTGATTAAGCGTCGGCTATCGTTCTGATGGTCGATGGTTCGATCCCCACTGAGAGACTAGAAACATTTAGTGGCTCACGTGTATTTGTGATATATTCTCAATATATATATATATATATATATATATATATATATTGTTACGAATTCTCTACAGAACTCATACAAAGTCTAAATAGGCCTCGGACACAACAACGCGAATCTGACTACTTCAGAAGACAGGTAGGGTTAATATCTCAATTCAGGTAAATCTACACTGCTATCACATGGAAGGAAATCATATTGATACAGTGTCAATGGATTCATATAATTTTATACTCCACTTCTGTCACTGCCTGTCACTGCCTACTGTGAAGTAAATTATATAGGTACTCCTCAAGACGAAATGAGTTAGGCTAAGCATACTTCTCAAAAATATCAGAAATGAACTTGATTAACTATCAAAGAAACACGTTGATAAATTACTCCTATAAAGTATCAAGACTCCTCATTTAAGCAGGCAATAATAAATACAGTGAATTTGATTGAGACTTAAAGAAACATTTTTACTCAAATAACTTATCAAATATTGGGTGCTTTTAATTAAGCCAATAAAATATAAATGTCCCACTAGGCCATAGTCTAAACAATATGGGAAATATAAATGTCCCACTGTGATATCGTCAAAACAATATGGGATATCTGTATGACAATGTCAGTCCAGGTGGTTCTTAATGTACAAATAATATGCTACCGAAAATCATTAATCAAGCATTCTTTAAGCAAGCTATTTAATTGGAATGTTAAATCTGTAGGGGGGGCATTTATCACACAAATAGCCCGTATGAACATCCTAACAAATGCACACATATGAAATATGTAACCCAGTTCATCAGAGATACAATAATATTATATACTTATATCTTTGATCAAAAGGTCAATCAACACATAAATATAAATCAATATAAGAGATCACTGCAAAAATGTATCTATTGAGAATAGCAAGGCTCCGTATCAACACACAAATACTCACACACACAATTGTGTCTGTAGTTCACGATGCCAGGAGCAGCCCTCCTCTGCCATCAGCTGACACAACTCGTCTCTGTCTGAGGGACCGCGTACACACGCACACACACGCCTGCAACACCAGCAGTCACCCCCTCTCTCTGCCACACCTAGCCCTCGTCTCCCCCTTGTGGGTGCCGGCGAGGGTATATATACGGGCGGGGCCTTATACTCACCGAGGGGCACTCCTCACAATCAAATGTCCAAGATGACAAAACACAGTTATTGGTCCCATATATACATTAGAGGGTGAATATCCCAATCACAAGACCCTCAATCGATAGAGAGACATTTCTTACATAATCTATTTCACACGGCATTCTCGGATATTGCGAGGTATTCATATAAGCACAGATAATATCACTTCTCAATTCTTGCAAACCCACGACTTGATTATAAAGTTCTAACATCATATAATCTCATTTGCCCATCATAAAGTTTCTTAAATACATCATGACACTTGAAAAATTACACTGATTGTAATCCTGGACACATTAATAGTCTATGGGCTGATAATATCTTCTTTATATTATAAAGAAGATGATGCAACATTATGCAATTACTCGTCATACCTAGAACCGTTAGTTGGGTCCTCTATTGGGAGACTTTCCACACTCCTTGTCTTTTACAGTAGTAGTGTCCCTATATTAACACTAGATTAGCGGGCTAGCGGTTTATTTATATGTACCGCCCAGCGGGGTGTTTTTAGCCAAAATAGGGCTGTTTATGTGATCATTTTCATGCCTAAATAAGACCCAGAACGTAAAACAAGTATCTATCCCTGAAAGGGCATAAACAGAGCTTTCCAATGACACCATAACGATCCTTTTATGATGGCTAGTTTTCTTGCAACAACCGCACAACGCGAGTGCAAAAAGCATGTAATTCGGCACTTTCCCCATACAATTCCGTATGTAGCGAGTGAGAGAGGGAGGGAGGAAGTGGGATTCGTGTCAGTAGGTTCGCCGCGGTGGTCTGGAGCAGTCATACGCTCGCTACTCTCCTGCCACCACTTGTCTCTCTCTCTCAGCAACATTACGTGCTGAAATTGCCACACGACCTATGTCGAGCGCCGCCAGATAGTCCAGATTTATTATACTCGACTTATGTTGCGCGCCGACACTTAGGGGTTAATAATTAACTGTTTTTCAACTTTTAAAAGCACATAGATGATATACTGCTCACACAAGTGATGTCCTGACGTCCTGGTGCTGGCCAAGGGCCGGTATACCTTACACCCTCCTCCTGCAAACAAACATTTTCTTGGAGCATACAAACAAAAATAATGTCAGTCCACACACCTAGATAGCAGGTCAGGCATGATATTATCCTTACCTCTAATGTGAACTACTTCTAAATCATACTCTTGCAAAAGAAGGCTCCATCTAGTCAATCTTTGGTTCTTATTACAGAATTTATTAAGGTACTTTAAAGGATGATGGTCGGTGTAAACGACCAATTTATTGTCTGAGGGACTCGCATAAGCATTATAAAATTGCAAGGCTAGTATCAGTGGAAGGAGTTCCTTCTCTATTACTGAATAATTACGCTGGGCCGAGTTGAACTTCTTACTGTAATAACTGACAGGTCTCTCTATTCCTTGACTGTCATTCTGCAAAAGTACGGCCCCAGCACCTATGTTACTCGCATCAATAGCTAGCTTAAAAGGTTTTTCAAAGTCAGGGGCAAGCAAAAGAGGTGAGGAAGACAGAATGAGTTTAAGAAGCTTAAATGATTCATCACACTCAGGATTCCAGGTGAACTTCTTTTCCTTCCTCAACAGGTCAGTCAAGGGTGCAACCACATCTGCAAAGTTCATTATAAACATGCGGTAGTAACCCGCCATACCTAGAATTCTCCTCACGTCCTTCCTATTCTTAGGAGGTTGCAGGTCACAGATGGCCCTTACCTTAGCCTCAGGAGGGGCCACAGTCCCTCGACCTTCTACATAGCCTAAGTATTCTACTTGTGCATGCACAAAGTTGCACTTGCTCAGTTTGACTACTAAGTTAGCACAGCTTAAGGCCTTTAACAAATTATCAAGTCTAGTCAGGTGATCTTCCCAGGTGTCACTGTAAACAATTAAGTCATCTATATATGCCACACAATCTTTGATATGCTTGGTAATCTCGTTCATTATTCTTTGGAAAGTGGCGCTGGCATTTTTCATACCGAAAGGCATGAGTCTACATTTATAAGTGTTCCCGAGAGTCAAAAAGCATGAAGCCTCTTGTGCCCTCTCTGTCAGTGGTACTTGCCAAAAACCCTTCAAGAGATCAAGCTTAGTTATGAATTTGGCTTTACTTACTGTATCAACACATTCATCCACACGAGGTAATGGATAAGTATCAGTTTTAGAGTTTTTGTTTAGAACCCTGTAGTCTATACAAAATCTCACTGACCCACCTGGTTTGTCTACTAGGGTGACTGGTGAGGACCACTCGCTGGTGCAGGACTCAATCATCTCATGGCGCAGCATGTAGTCCAGCTCCGCCTTCTTTGGGTTCACACGGTAGGCCCTCTGCTTCACTGGTCGAGTTCCCTGCATATCCACGTCATGTTGTATTAGAGTAGTCCTTCCTGGGGAGCCTCTGAACACCTCTCTGTGTCTCAGGAGCAACTCTCTGAGCTCATCACTTTCCTGTCTCGGTAGGTGCTTCAACTTCTCTGGGAGCTCCTCCTCAAAACAGGTCTCGTTGCTCCACATAGTATCCAGGTGGTCAAGTTTTACATCATCATGTGGCTCCATTACTACTGCTATTGGCGTCTGGTTGTTGCACTTTTCTGTGACCATGTCCATGATGCTTAAAATGAACTCGTAACCACTGGCAGTCTTCGGTAGGGGTCCCACTATGTTGATTAATACTCTCTTGAAGGGTTCATCAAATCTCGGCTTGGGAATGAGAGGTGCGTCCTTGATAGCTTGATTTGGCTTTCCCACTCGATGACAGATGTCGCAAGACCGACACCACTGAGCCACGTCCTTTCTAATGCCGGGCCACCAGAAGCATTTCAGTAGTCTGTCAAAAGTCTTGCATACTCCCAGGTGTGCGGCTAGTTTTCCGTCGTGGGCCATCCTTAGTAGCTCCTCTCGGTATGGCGAAGGAACCATCACCAGCACAACGGAGTGCCATGTCTCATCCTCCTTGTCACAGTCGCGGGGCATGAAGTGACGCAGTAGCAGGCCATCACTAACACGGTAGCCGGAATATGGGTCCTCCTCGGCTTCCGTCCAGAGAGGCTTCAAGTCTGGGTCCTCACGCCGACACTGCCTGAGGGATGAATCTGGGAACACATGGGTGTGAGCATATGGGGTCCCCTGACCCTTGAATAATTCAGCTAGGCCATATGAATCCTCAGTCATACCCTCAGCATTCTTTACTGAGCCCTCGTCCTCTACATGGGACCTTTCAGACTCAGACACTGACTCAGGTTGACTCTCACACGGCTTAACCTCTTGTTCCCTCATCTCCTGAGCCTTACGAACCTTGGCCCGTGTCACGGCACAAAAAGGAAAGAGGTCGGGGATCTCACTCACCAGGTCGTTGGTTTCCACACAACTCACTGGGTAAGTCGAAACAATGGGAGACATACACTTACTTCCCTCAACCAAGTAATTTCCCAATAGTATGTCTGCTTCAGGAATGGGCAGAGTATCTAAGACAGCAACCTTGGCACTCCCCTGGTATCTTTCACACTCTAATCCTATGTCTACTAGAGGGGCAGATACTGTGCCGCCTATACCACACAGAATGGCGTACTGATCACTCTCGATCCCGTCCTCAAACATACTGCGCGTCACAAGGGTACGAGACGCACCAGTGTCTCTTACAATTCTTACACGCCTCAGTTTATCTCCACACTTCATGAAGTCTGTGTTCTCTATATGGGTCCAGCACATTACCTATATCATTAAACCTTTCATTGACTAAGGCAATGGATTTGAACTCACGCAAGTATGACTCCTTGCTTGAACCCATCTCCTTTTTTCGGAGGAAGCAATACTTGGCTATGTGGCCTGGTTTACCACAATAGTTACATTTAATCTGAGACTTATAGCTTTTATCTGAATTGGAAGATTTATTACTTGATGTGGGCTGTTGCATCCCTTCAGATTTTTGGGATGTGTGAGTGACATTAGTGGGGTTCTTATCATAGTTGTTTACATTAGATTCTTTGGTAGGTTTGCTTCCTCCCTTCTTAACTCTATGCTCAGGTCCTCCTACAGATATCTTGTGGGTTAATGAGTATTTGTCTGCTGTGATGGCTGCATTCAAAGGGTCAAAGATATTGTTATCAGTTAAATTAACTTTAATTTTCTTGCGAATTGTATTACAGAAGTTTTCAAATAGCATAAGATCATAAAGAGCCTGGTAATCTTCACCAGTCTGAGTGGAATGCAACCATCTGTCCAGAGCCTTGCGCATGCCATGTAAATGTTGTGAAAAAGTTACATTAGGGGCTTTTGTTCAATTACGAAACCTCACTCTGTAGGCTTCTGGGACTAACTCATACGCAAGCAATATACTCTCTTTAACAGTGGCATAGTCACGGCTCTGTTCAATTGTTAATGAAGTAAAAACCTCTCGTGCCCTGCCCTTTAACACGCTGTGCAGCAGCATGGTCAATTTGTCCTCTGGCCAAGCAAGACTCTCGGCCACCCTTTCAAAGGACAAAAAGTATCCCGTGGGATCATCCTCATTAAATGCTGGGACCATGCGTACATGTTTTGTTGCATCAAAGGCAGGCCTACGGTTATCACATCACCATCACGGGGCCTATGATCACGCTTACGCTCCACTTGGACTCTCTCTCTCTCTATTTGGTTCCTCTCTCTCTCACTTTCACGCTCCATTTCTAACCTCATTCTCTCTCTGTGATCTTCGCATTGCATTCTTTCTCTTTCAACCTCAAGTTGCATTCTAGCTAGTTCGAGTCTCGTGGCATCACTCATAGAACGGCCACCAGAATGAGCACTAGAAATGCCCATGGCACTCCTTAGAGTTCTCGGACTTGTCGGACTTCTTGGGCTCCTCGGGCTTGTTGGGCCCCTAGGAACTCCCACACTACTCTCTCTAGCTGCAGGCAAGTGAAGACTGAACTCACTAAAGTCTGGTGAAGCCGAAACGTACATTTTGCTGAGGACCTTCGCTAAATCTTCTTCAGAGTCCTCGGACTCTAACTCAACATTTATAAACCTAGCTAGAATACGTAACTCTCCATCAGTGAGAGGTCGGACCGACTCGGGTGAGTGTGTGAGCAGGAAAGCTCCTACACTATATTCAATAATAGTCGGCATGGTGGTGGCAAAGGCAAAAATACGTGGGCAGCAGAAAAAATATCAGGCAGAGAACTAGCTTATTCAATCACACAACAAATGGCATGGCATGATAAATTGCAAGTGATCTCTTTAAAATAACATTCTAACCATGACTCGTGAATCATGAATCCTCCATATGATATAAGGTGTGATTTATACAAAATTGGGATCCTGGCATAAGGTTGCCAAAACAAAATGAGAACCCTCCGGTCACTATTTTGATATATCGACTGTTACGAATTCTCTTCAGAACTCATACAAAGTCTAAATAGGCCTCGGACACAACAACACGAATCTGACTACTTCAGAAGACAGGTAGGGTTAATATCCCAATTCAGGTAAATCTACACTGCTATCACATGGAAGGAAATCATATTGATACATTGTCAATGGATTCATATCATATTATAATTCACTTCTGTCACTGTACAAAAGCCTACTGTGAAGTAAATTATATAGGCACTCCTCAAGACGAAATTAGTTAGGCTAAGCATAATTCTCAAAACTATCAGAAATTAACTTGATTAACTATCAAAGAAACACGTTGATAAATTACTCCTATAAAGTATCATTTAAGCAGGCAATAATAAATACAGTGAATTTGATTGAGAATTAAAGAAACATTTTGACTCAAATGACTCGTCAAATATCGGGTGCTTAATTAAGCCAATAAAATATAAATGTCCCACTGGGACATAGTCAAAACAATATGGGAAATATAAATGTCCCACTGGGATATCGTCAAAACAATATGGAATATCTGTATGACAATGTCAGCCCAGGTAGTTCTTAATGTGCAAATAATATGCTACCGAAAATCATTAATCAAGCATTCTTTAAGCAAGCTATTTCATTGGAATGTTAAATCTGTAGGGGGGTCATTTATCACACAAATACCCCGTATGAACATCCTAACAAATGCACACATATGAAATATGTAACCCAGTTCATCAGAGATACAATATATAATTATATCTTTGATCAAAAGGTAAATCATCACACATAAATATAAATCAATACAAGAGATCACTGCAAAAATGTATCTATTGAGAATAGCAAGGCTCCGTATCAACACACAAATACTCACACACACAATCGTGTCTGTAGTTCAAGATGCCAGGAGCATCCCTCCTATGCTATCAGCTGTCACCACTCGTCTCTGTCTGAGGGACCGCGTACACATGCACACACACGCCTGCAACACCAGCAGTCACCCCCTCTCTCTGCCACACCTAGCCCTCGTCTCCCCCTTGTGGGTGCCGGCGAGGGCATATATACGGGCGGGGCCTTATGCTCACTGAGGGGCACTCCTCACATTCAAAATGTCCAAGATGACAAAACACAGTTATTGGTCCCATATATACATTAGAGGGTGAATATCCCAATCACAAGACCCTCACTCCATAGATAGACATTTCTTACATAATCTATTTCACACGGCATTCTCGGATAATGCGAGGTAGGCTATTCATCTAAGCACAGAAAATATCACTTCTCAAGTCTGCAAACCCTTGACTCGATTATAAAGTTCTAACATCATATAATCTCATTTGCTCATCATAAAGTTTCTTAAATACATCATGACACTTGTAAAATTACAGTTATTGTAATCCTGGACACATTAATAGTCTATGGGCTGATATAAAGAAGATAATGCAACATTATGCAATTACTCGTCATACCTAGAACCTACCTAAGACCGTTAGTTGGGTCCTCTATAGGGAGACATTCCACACTCCTCGTCTTATATAAATAATTAACTGTTTTTCAACATTTATAAGCACATAAATGATATACTGCTCACACAAGTGACTTCCTGGCGCTGGCCAAGGGCCAGTATACTTGTATACTTTACAATATATATATATATATATATATATATATATATATATATATATATATATATATATATATATATATATATATATATATACCGGTATATATAAAAATTTAAAAAAAATTAAAATAAAATGAATTCTAGCCCAGCCTCGGAGTCCCCAGGGGGAGGGACCATAAATGCCCCCACACCCGACCGACCATCCCCTGACGACCCCACACAATTACCTGGACCTCGGCCTGTTACTCTTTATATTAATTTCTGCAACATTCGTGGACTTTCCTCTAACTTTCACTCTGTTGAGCACCATCTCTCCTCCTACAAACCTGATCTTCTCTTCCTCACCGAAACTCAGGTGTCTGTAGCAACATCCAGCAGCCCCTTCTCTGTATCCTCCTACTTTCTCTATCCTAGTTTCAAAGCCAAAGGCGGATGTTGTGCATAATTATGTGCACAACAAACTCACTTGCTCTCGTGTTCCCGATTTCGACTCCTCTGAGTTCTCAACTTTATGGCTCAAACTTTCCTGTCATTCTCTTACTAAATATTTCTGTGCTGTCTATCTTTCCCCTAACTCTACCAACTTTCCCAAATTCTTTGACTATCTAAACTCTACAGTGGAACACATTCTATCCATTTCTCCTTTCTCAGAAATCTCCATCTTAGGAGATTTCAACGTTCACCACCGCCAATGGCTCTCCTCTCACACTACTGATCCACCTGGTGAACAAGCCTACGTCTTTTCTATCCTAAATGACCTAGAGCAGTTAGTTCAGCAGCCCACCCGTATCCCGGATCGCATCGGAGATCGGCCCAACGTTCTTGACCTGTTTCTAACTTCAAACCCTTCTTCTTATACTGTCGATCTTTTCTCTCCTTTGGGCTCCTCCGACCATAAACGTATCTCTGTCACCTGTCCTATCTCTCCAGTACGGCCACCCGATCCTCCTAGCCGGCGGCGCTTGTGGCACTTTGGCGCTGCCGACTGGGAGGCTCTTCGGCAGTACTTCTTTGATTTCCCATGGAATGATTTCTGCTTCCGTGGCCGAGGACCCGCGGAGAGTGCTGAATGCATTACCGAGGTAATCCTATCGGGCATGGAAGCATACATTCCATTCTCTTTCTCTCAGACTAATGCTAAAAAATCTTGGTTTACTCACACCTGTTCTACTGCTGTCTGCAATAAGGAGGAAGCATTCAAACGGTACCGACGCCTTAAAACTCAAGACTCCTATTCTTCATATGTTTCTGCCCGGAATCAAGCCAAATCTGTTCTTCGACTTGCCAAACACTCTTTCATCAATAATAAATGCACTGAACTATCCAACTCTAGCTCTTCCCAAGCTTTCTGGCATCTAGCCAAAAACCTCTCCAACAATTTCTCTTCCTCGTCTTTCCCTCCCCTTTCCCACTCTGATGGCACAACCATCACTTCTTCCTCTGACAAAGCTAAACTCTTCGCTCAAACTTTTGCTAGAAACTCCACCCTGGATGATTCCGGTGCTATTCCTCCCTCTCCGCCCTCCTCTCTCTTACTTATGCGTAATATCCTAATCTCTTCAAAAGATGTACTTTCTACCTTCTCTGGGCTTAACACTAATAAGGCGTATGGTCCGGACGGTGTTCCTCCTGTTGATCTCAAAAATGTGCTTCCGTGCTGACTCCCTGCCTAGGCAAACTCTTTCGTCTCTGTCTATCCTCTAACATCTTCCCTTCATGCTGGAAGTTTGCTCACATTCAACCTGTCCCAAAGAAGGGTGACCGCTCTCAACTCTCCAACTATCATCCAATTGCTCTTATTTCTTGTCTTTCTAAAGTTTTTGAAACTATTCTTGCTTCCAAATTTCTTAAGCATTTCTCTTCTCATAATCTGCTCTCAGATCGCCAGTATGGCTTCCTTAAGGGTCGCTCTACTGGTGATCTTCTTTCATATCTTACTAACTCTTGGTCATCCTCCTTTCGGGACTTCGGTGAGACTTTTTCTATTGCACTAGACATATTGAAAGCCTTCGATAGAGTCTGGCATAAATCTTTAATTTCTAAACTACCCTCCTTCGGTTTCTATCCCTCCATCTGTGCCTTTGTCTCTAATTTCCTTTCCGGCCGTTCCATAGCCGCGGTTGTGGATGGCCATTGTTCACTTCCTCACCCTATAAACTCTGGTGTTCCTCAGGGCTCTGTCCTATCTCCTATTCTCTTTCTAATTTTTATAAATGATCTCCTTAACTGTACCTTAATTCCCATCCATTCATACGCAGACGACTCAACCTTACACTACTCCATTACTTTTTCAGAACGCCCCAGCCAGCAATCCCTCAACGACAAACGTAATGAAGCCATACAACTCTTAAATTCTGATCTAAATACTATTTCCAATTGGGGCAGAGAAAACCTTGTTTACTTTAATGCTTCCAAAACCCAATTTCTCCATCTATCTACCCGTCAGGATCTCCCAGTGGACTATCCCTTACTCTTCAACGATACAAAAATCAACCCTTCATCTTCTCTCAATATTCTTGGTGTCTCTTTTTCTTCTGCTCTCATTAATTTGGAAGGACCATATTACCAGTCTTGCTAAGGCAGCCTCCGAGAAGCTGGGTGTGCTCAACCGCCTTAGGGGGTTCTTTTCCCCTGCACAGCTTCTTGCTCTGTACAGGGGCATAGTGCGCCCTTGTATTGAGTATTGTTCACATGTGTGGGGAGGTTCCTCTCACACCGCTCTCCTAGACAAGGTTGAAAGGAAGGCCTTTCGTATCATTAACTCCCGTCCACTCACCAACTCTCTGCAATCTCTCTCTCTCCGCCGCAATGTTGCATCTCTCTCGCTATTCTATCGCTACTATAATAATCAGTGTTCCTCAGAGCTATCCCAGTGCATACCACCTCCTTTACTTAGGGCACGTGGTACCCGTCTTGCAACTCAATCCCACCCCTACTCTTTGCAACTCTCCAACGCAAGAGTGAAACGTTACTCTCAAACTTTCTTCTACTCAACAGCTGAGCTCTGGAACACTCTCCCAGAATCAGTTTTTCCTGCTTCCTATGACTTAAATTCCTTCAAACTCTGTGTGTCCAGGCATTTTGGCTCGAACGTCCCTTGATTTTGGCCCTGTCACTCTTTCAACTATGGGGGAGGCACTCGCTATAGGCAGTTGTGCCTTTTGCCTCCCTCAATCACATAGAAAAGAAAACAAATATATATATATGTATGTATAAGTAGGCAGTATGTTTTCATTGAGGCAAAATTTGTTAAAGACCAAGGCATATTTGTTTTTTTACTAACTTTTTACTTGTTTTTTTCAATATTTCTCACTGTATGTCTGATTTCATCATTCAAATGATATATTAAGTTTCCAAAGTTCATGATTATTTTCAACTAGGTGTTGAATAATACGTCAACTTTCATTTTATTTATCCTATTATTTATTCACTAAACGTTTCGTGCTTTCTTTGCACATCTTCAGTAGATTTATATCTGTAAAAGTAAAAAATATAAATTAATATATGTTTCTTCCAAATATGAAATACATAGTTAACATTTGTTTAATAAAACAAGTGAGTGTTCTATCTATCTATCTATTGCCTGACGCCGTGATCCCCGAAGGGGTGGCCACGAACGAACCGTCCCCAGTCAGTCGACGCCCATCCCCCCAACCAGCACCGCCTTCGTTCATGTACTTCCTCACTCCATCCTTCCACCTCTCATTCGGTCTACCTCTCCCTCTCTGTCCCTCCACCTCGCTCTCGTACACCTTCTTAGTCATTCTCTCGCTTTCCATACGTTCCATATGGCCGAACCATCTCAAGTTGTTCCTTTTCACACTTTCCAGCACATCTACCTCCACACCACACCTCCTTCTTACTTCCTCATTAGTCTGTTTATCCCTCCATGTAACTCCACATGCACTCCTTAAGTAATTCATTTCCACTGCTCTCACTCTTGGTCTGAGTCTCTCAACCAACGTCCATGCTTCGCTTCCGTAAGTCAGTGTCGGGATTACCACACTGTCATGCAAGGACTTCTTCACTTCCATACTGACCACCCTATTTCTTGTTACTGCTTTTAGCATTCCTACAACCCTCTTCCCCTGTTGTACCCTCTCCCGCACTTCTTCATCCATAGTCCCATCTTTACTCAACACACTGCCCAGATACTTAAAAGAGTTGACGATCTCCATAGCCTGACCGTTCAGCTTCACCTCACACTCTGTGACTTCACCCCTTTCGAAGACCATAACCTTGCTCTTCCCTGCATTTACCTTAAAATTCCGTTTTTCGCACACTGTTGCAAACTCATTTATTAGACCCTGCAACTCCCATTCATTATCACTCATCAGAACTGTATCATCCGCAAACAGCAGTATAGGTAGCTTCCACTCAATTTCCTCCCTTTTCAGCAGTACACCAACATCCACTGCTCTTGATAGTATTTCTTTCATGACTCCATCCATATATATAGTAAACAACCACGGGGACATCACAAACCCCTGTTTCAAACCAACATTCAGGTCAAAGAACTCGCTCTGCTCAATCTCCACACGTACTGCCGCCTTTGCACCCTCATACATGCTTTTCACTGCTTTCAGCAACTTGCCCTCTACTCCGTATATTCTAAGTACTTTCCACAAACCTTCTCTATCCACTCTGTCATAGGCCTTCTCCAAGTCCATAAAATGCAACATACACCTTTTGTTTCTTCTCCAGATATTTCTCCACAACACAATTCAGGGTAAAAATCTGATCTACACATCCTCTTCCCTTCCTAAAAACCTCCCTGCTCGTCGCCTATCCATTTCTCCGTTCTCACTCTCACTCTCTCAATCACTACCCTACTGTATACCTTCCCTACTACGCTTAGAAGACATATTCCTCGGTGGTTAGCACACACTCCTCTTTGCCCTTTGCCCTTATATAGGGGGACTATTATGCCAGTCTTCCAGTCATCGGGTGCACTTCCCTTCTCCCATGCTAGTTTGCACATTTTCCATACCCATTCTATCACTATCTCACCACCATACCTCAACATTTCCCCACACACTCCATCTGTTCCTGGTGCTTTCCCCAACTTCACTCTTTTCATGGCTTCCCACACTTCTGACCTCCTGATCCCCACCTCCTCCTCCACTACTTCTCTTCTTCTCCCTCCCATATCATATCCAGCTATGTTTGCTGGCTCGTCATTCCTTACATTTAGCAACTCATTGAAGTACTCCCTCCATCTTTCGACTCTCTCTTGCTTCTCGGCTAGCATTCTCCCATTCTTATCTTTCACACCCTTACTGTTTCCCTTGCCACCTTCCCTAACTTTCTTGACTTCTTTCCAGAACAGTTTCTTACTCTCCCTCCATTTTACACTCAGATTCCTTCCAAATTCCTCATCTACTCTTCTCTTACTTTCCTTCACTACTCTCTTCACCACCCTCTTACTCTCCACGTACCTCGCTCGTTTCTGTCTCTCGAAATCTTCATTCCCTCTACTACCCAACCACTCTCTATATGCTTTCTTCTTTTCTTCCACAGCTATTCTTACCTCTTCTGTCCACCATGCTGTACCTTTCACTCCCCTCCCTCTTCTCCTCACTCCACACACCTCCTCACATGCTGCACAGATCTCATCCTTAAACACCTTGCTCATCTCCTCCACTTCCTCCATAACTTCCAGGTCGAACCCACCTAGTCGTCTTTCCACTGCTCTCCTGTACTCCTCCCTGACTTCCTCCTCCTGCAACCTCTCCACCCTCCTCACCATTCCACCCTCCTCTCGCCTCCCTCCAGCTCTCCTCACCCACTTCTTTTGTATCCTAACCTTAGCTACCACTACATAATGATCAGACAGACCCCCTCCAATACCCCTATACACCCTAGCATCCATCACAGATTTCTTCATTCGTTCATCCACACATACATAATCAATCAATGACTTTCGTTCCACCATTGTCATAGCCTGTGGTTTGGTTGTTTAGTGTCGGTTTTTTGTCTCGGATTAGTAAAGCCTTACTAATCCGAGACAAAAAACCGACACTAAACAACCAAACCACAGGCCAAGATCGAGTACTGACTCTTTTTAACCAAAATACACGAACAACACATATGCAACGCTATACCGAGACAATGAACACTCCCAACAACCACACGCACACACACACACACACTCACACAGAGAGCCCCCCATACAATCTAAGACATCAGTCACAGTTGAGCTAGCAATCAGCTCGTAAGTCCTGATAATTAACCCCTGTTAATTTTAGTGACATTTGTACAATTTTATTTCAACTCTGACC